>JAHWFP010068351.1:128687-155011 GCA_023313725.1 Lithobius niger | reverse complement strand
AAAAGGCATCGCTAATAGGTTTGCATCTTTATTTATCGCTTGTATGGTAGTATCTCTTGCTCGGAGAAGAATGTGATCTTGTGAACTGAATATGGCTAGTTAATATTATTGTGAACCAACGACCATGCTCACACTACCAAACCACTCAAAGAAAGCGACTTTTTCATTACTCAGAAAATGTTTTACCATTTTATATTTGGCTTGTTCATTGCTGTGAATCATTTTAATGCAGATGCAAACCTATTTCCATCTCCTTTTGGACTCAAGTGTCGTAATACCTGAGCAGGTTTTGAACCCTCGACCATCGAGACCAAAGGCAGAAGCCCTACCGCTCAGCCATACTGACATGGCCTAGAAAAAGGAAACGACCGTGAGAAGCATTTAACGCGCGTAAGGAAAGTCCTTTGATCTCAAAGGTCGAGGGTTTAATTCCCGCCCAGGTAGTCTGACATTTACATCCAAAAGCCAAGGGAAATAGGTTTGCATTTGTATCAATTTATCACTATTCGAGCCCATTTGGCTTTCTTTCGTATTCATTCTGAATTGCCTTATTATTTGTTAGTTTATCAACAATACTTCGGTTATTCTTAACCAAAAGTGATTATATTTCCCGGATTGCGTGCGGTTATTGCCCGACTGGAGCGACACCGGCACATACGACTGGTCGTGACCCACGACAACAAACATGTTTGTCACTGGCGATCACGTGCGTGGACGGTGGTCAGCTCCTGAATGAAACGGGCAATGGCCTCCACAAATTGTTGGAAATAATAACACATCGGGGTAAGACGTCGGGGGAAGGGTACAGCGGGGGAGGGGGGAAGAGGTGACGACGGAGGTTTCGGTCTGAGAAAATCAGACAAAGTGTTTCTGATAAATTTTCTATTTTAAGATAACGTTAAGTGGGAAGAACTATGGCGTTTGATTCTGCCCTGCTAGCTAGGTGGTGAATTTGGCCAATGGCATGGCAATGACCTACTGCTTCCCAGAAATGCAGTGTTTTTCCCGTCTGCTACATAAATACTTGTTATGACGATTATAATCCTTTAAATTCATTAAAGATGTATGGGTTTGGATGTAGCGCGGCCTCAAATTAATTTATCACTGCATTCATATCGTTGAGATGGCAAGCCAAAGGGCTGCTATGGTCAGAAAAGTTTTTAATTCTGGAGATAGAACCTTTAACCTTTACAGATTGCTCCTAGGTGCACGAGGACATCCCAAATTTGTACTCAATAATTAAGGAGGTATGTGGCTTGTTCGTTGTGTTCAAAGGTATTCCGTTGTGCATTCCTTTGCTTTCTGCGAGCGAGAACTCAACATGGCTAGAGGCCGCACATGTTAACTTGGTGACAACCCACCTTTAACCTTTATGTCCAGTAGAAGCAACAGATTTTGCGATTTTTTTCATCCTCTTCTTTTGTACTTGCAACCAACTTATCGTTATGTCCTGTAAACTAGCCATCAAAGGTTCGCCAAAAGCCACTAGATGGCACCACTGCCAATTGTGGGTTTCAGATGCGAGTTCACAAGATGGCGTCATACAGAAAACGTTGGTGAGCCCTGAACGTCAATAAATTGTTGTTAGGAGCTTCCTTCTCCATACAAGATATCACGGTCCCTTTGTTGCCAACATTTTATGAGTCAGTAAATGCCATGCCAGAGACATGGAGAGCGCATGGAGTGTACAGATCCTTTTGGCTCTCATAACAATAAATGCCAGAGACAAAAATTGTTCAAAATCATTGTTGGCGATCAATTTCCAGAGTGACGTAGGACCTTACGGCTTCGTAGGGCAGATGACCAGGAGTGGTTAACGCTCGCTACAACGCCCTTTGAGCAGAGACGTCAGGAAGGATAAAAGTTGGAGGGGTGTAAACCAGAAATTTACCGACATGATTTTCCATCTAGCCAACAAATTATGTAAATTTCCCAACTGATTTGCCGACTGGCCAAAAATTATGTAATTTTGCCGACTGATTTGCCAACTGGCCAAACATTGGGGGGGGGGGGGGTGGGGGTGGGCCCCCCCCCCCCCCCCCATAAAAACGTCCCTGCCTTTGAGAGTCCTCAAAAACGTGAGTCCGGTAAAGTGGACAGCATGCTAAAATACGGATGTTATCACTACGCTGCTGCCATCTAAACCATGCGCAGTGGCCGTTTGCCGTGACGTCGCCATGAGTTAGCCAATGACGAACGGGAACAACGGCTGTTTGGCCGTCTGATTGGACTAACCCAGTCACGTGATATGAACGTCACAGCAAACAGCCATGGCGTGTGGTATAACAGCCTTTCATTTTACAGGACCGTGCACTTATCTTTTCAGAAAGCGAAAATAATAAATGTTTTCATAAATGAACGTTAGTTTTAGCAAGAATTTATATGGTTGGGGAGGAGAATTTGTGACTGAGACCCATACTGAAATGTTTTAGATTAATTCTCTGTTCGTTCCGCCTAAGTTTATAGAGGGCACCATGAGTCTTATGTGGGAATTTCTATTCCAAAGTTTTTCAGCCTAAACCTTAACTAGACTAGACGAAACTATAGCTTGTATTTAATTATTATTTCATTTAGCTTGAATTGTTTATAATAATAATAATAATAATAATAATAATAATAATAATAATTTTATTTGCATCACAAATGCTCGAAGCTTGAATAAGCTTGTTTGAGCAGCAAATACAAACATTACATTTCAATAAATAACATAAATCATAAAAATCTACATACAATCAAAAACTTTCAAATAACCTAATTCGTTTCAATTTAACAAATAATTATTAAATATATATTAAAAGAAATACCATAAATAACCTAAATTAACTCAACAGCCCGTTTTATTATTTTAATATTTTCATGATAAAGTTTTATTTTCTATTTAATTATTTGAAAAAAAAATAATTTTTTAAACTCAGGTTTAAGTTTACAAATGCTGTTTTGTTGTAATAATTCTTGTGGAATGTTATTAAAAATCTCTGGTATATAATAGCTTTTGTTTCTTTTTCCATATTTATTATTCCATCGTGGTAAATTATATCTAATTGCATTTTTTCTTAATCTTTGTTGTTTTTCAATATTAAGGTTTTTATGTTTATTGCAAAAATAATTTTTTGTAATTATGATTTGATCTCTTAATTTTATTATCGGTAAAATTTTTTGTTGTATAAATATATCTAAAGTTTTAGATTTATTTTTGCTAATTTCCTTTCCAAAAAGAACTTTTATTATTTTATTTTGTATCTTTTGTAATCTATTTATTACATAGTTTGAGGCCAGTCCATATACTTCAATTCCATATCTAAGTTGGCTTTCAATCCATGCATAATATAGTATTTGTTTATTTTTTTCGTGTAAAACATCTTTTATTAAGTATATTCTCGAAAGTAATAATTACATCTGTTTACATCTGTTTTTGTACCTTTTTTAAATAAGGGTCTTAATATCTGTGTTTTTAAATTTTCAAGCCATTTTTCTTCATCAATGATCTTGATAATAAGCTGGCATATTGCTTTTGATGTATTTGTTTTACTTTCTTTAATATGTTTTGTCATGATACCGTCATATCCTGTAGAATTTGTATTTTTAAGTTCTGTAATAATTTTCTCAATTTCAATTTCCGATGGGTTGATAATATACATTGAGTTTCTTATACTGTTTTGTTTTAACTTACAAAACTTCCTTTTAAAAAATTTTCCATGGAGTATGTTTTTCGTTTTATTTTTATACCTTTCTTTTAATTCAGGTACCTGATTTTGAAAATTTATTGTAAATTTTTCACATATTTCTTCTTTTGTACTTTTCTTGAAAGCATTTCCAATTGTTTCATCAATATTTTCTTTATTTATATTTTTTCCAGTTAATTTATTTATAACTTGCCACATTGTTTTATTATCCTTTTTACCTTTGTTAATAATAATAATAATAATATATAATTATTCAGTATTTACATATATACACAGATTACAACAGCAATGCATGTGCATGCACGAAGCCAACTTGGCTTGTATGTGCACTGAATATTAATATGTACATAACTGTATCTATATTTCTAACATACAACATTTAACATTTCATATCTAACAGATCTAATACGACTGTTATATATCAAAAAGCCAATTTTTAATAATTCTTTTTATATTTCCCCTATTTATTTTTTTCCTAATTTCAAATGGTATCTCGTTGAGTATAGTTGGCACGATGTATTCAGCGCATCTTTTCCCGTACGAGTTTCTCCATGTGGGTACCTTCAACCAGGCCGAATAGTTTCGAATAGCTCTAACTGTTCCCTTTTGGTAAGTCTCATCAAAAAAGAATTTAATAATCATTGTTAACTTAAACAGCTGATTAAAGTTTAGAAGGTTATGTTTGTTTAGGATATCTTTAGTAGACCAATCCCGCGAATTTCCAAAGAGAGCTTTAGTCACTTTATTTAGAGTTTTCTGTAAGCGTTCAATATAGGATTCAGTTGTTGAGCCAAACATGGTACACATGTATCGTACCTGGGACAATATCCATGATTCATACAAAACTTTTTTTATTTCAATGCCAAACGTTCTATTTATTAAGAAAAGATTTGGAATAATTTTTCGAATATTTTTTTTTATATTTTCAATATGCGAGTAAAATTTCCAATTCTCATCAATCAAAATTCCTAGATATCGCAGTGATGCTACTTGCTTGATCTGTGGGCAGGTATTACAAACAATAGGGTTCGAACATGCATGTGAATAAAGTAAACGGTTTGTTTTTTCAGTATGTGAGGTTGTTACATGCATATAATTTGTTTTTTCATTGTTTATGAATAATTCATTGTTAAGTAGATACTTGTTCAAGGTATTAAAATCATTTTGCAAATTTGAGTTCATAATGTTTTGTTTCTTATTTATAGAGACCATTAAGATATCGTCAGCATATAGGGTAATTATGCATTGAAATTTTTCATCAAGCAAATCATTTAGATAAATTATAAAAAGCAGAGGGCCAAGAATGGATCCCTGTGGTACCCCATAATGAACAATATTCCAATCACTGTTTGTATTTGCAATTTTTACTGAGCTTTGTCTATTATACATGTAGTTCGCAAGAATGTGCAATAATTTTCCTCTAATACCAATATTTGATAGTTTATTATACAGAATTTTTTGATCAATCGTATCGAAAGCTTTTTTTAAGTCAATAGAAATAACACCAACATGTTTACTTTTATTTAGTGCATTCAGAATATGATTGTTGATAACATTAAGTGCATCTAAGGTTCCAATTCCCTTTCTGAACCCAAATTGATTTTCATTTAGCAAACGAAATTTATTAAGATATTTATAAATACAGTTTGCAAAGTATTTTTCAATAATTTTATTCAGGACCGGTAGCAGAGCTATTGGTCGATAATTACAATACAAATTTTTTTCATTCTTTTTATAAATAGGCCTTATAATTTGTTTTTTAAGTTCATCTGGCCAAATTTCGGACTCAATTATCGCATCAATTAAGATTTTCATAAATTCGGCCGTCTGTTCAGAGCTATGAGCAAAAAACTCTAAGAGAAAGCCGTCATGACCAGTTGATTTTTTTAGCCTTAAATTTTTTATAATATTGATAATATCACTCTTATTAGGTTTTAGAATTATAATTGAGTTTGGTGTGGTTTTTCTATATGAATTTTGAAAGTTATTACCATTGGGCTTTTTGTGTTGTCTTATTACCTTTTGAGATTTCAGATGGGGGACCTCATTTATAAAAAAATCCGAAAAATTGTCACAAATTGTTTGTTCATTTAATTCCTCGAAATTTTGTTTTATTTGATCATCAATATTTACTTTTGAATTTATTTTTTTCCCGCGATTTCGTTTATTTTTGTCCAGATAGTTTTGCTATCATGTTTATTTAATTCAAAAAAGTTTTTATAAAAAATTGTTTTAGTATTTTTCACACTGGTGGCAACAATTTTCTTCATAGTTTTATATTCTTCAATAAGTCTTACATCTGGTTGTCGTAGCTTGGATATGTAATTCCAAAGTTTATTTTTTTTGGTTAATAAGTTTCAAAAGATCAAGGTTCATCCATTCTTGTTTACAATTATTTGCTTTTTTTTTACCCAACACTTTTTTTTTGTGTCATAGTATTGATTTTATAGATATTCTCAACCCTAGCACTAATCTCATTATAGATATGATTTGGGTTACTCAAATTCTGTAAATATTTCCACTCAATATTTTTTAAATGTTGTATTATACCCTTACGGTTTAATTTTTTGAGATATACATTTTGCGATTTGTTGGAGTTCTTTAAATTATCATTATTCACAATACAATAACAATACACTATATGCTTAAACGCGTTTCCAAAATTTATTCCCCCACGTCCTTCATCTGACATATCACCAATTCCGCACTCCAAGTGTATGATACTCTATGTCTTCACAACTCATTACTACTTCTTCACACGGAAACAAGCAGCTCCTTGATTGATTGATATTTACTCTGGAGCCTTTGGCCTACTGCCGAACACCGACAACGAAACTACAGGGAATCGAAGGACAAAGGAACACTCTAACTAGAAACACTAAAAGTAACAGAGCAGCAAACCACCAGGATCCCGACGCAATGTTTCATAACAATACTGAATACCGGCTTTCCGAGTTATTGGCCCGGAAGAAACAATGGTCTAACAATGTATTTTTGAAAACTGCGGGCCTACTTAACTACTTAGTTATTGGCCCGCACTTTTTAAATCATTGAAGTATCAACGAAACATTTAGAAGCATCGTTTTAACTATTGCGCAACCTATAGTCCCTTCAACAAACGTTACACTGTCTAAGAATTGTCTAAACATTGTTGCTCGATTCCGAAGTACCCCATCACCATTCAAGCAGCGAAAACTCAACGACGAATAGCCCCTTCAGACAACTTCTATTAAAAATTTTGCAATGGCAATTAGCAGATAATGTTAATTAGCAAACGCCAGTAAACTGAACATTAAATAAATCCGTGCATTTGCAAGAGGATACTGCATTCTAATAAGAAATACTAATCGTATGAAAAAGGTGACTGTTCTCGTCAAAATGTAACAAAAGCCAACAACAACAAAAAAAGAAATGGACCAGAAAACTAGATTAGTATACAGGCAGTAAGGTTCTAAAATCGGCCTAAACCTGCATTTTGTGATAAAAGCATCGCGATTTCGGCCTTGGGGAGCCCTAGCCCCATTCCCTCTCCACCATTTAGACCCCATTCCCTCTCCACCATTTAGATTGCCAAAAACCATATTTTTGTGTGATAAAAGCCTGAAATTTGGTACACTGGTATAGATTCTATCCAGTTGAGTAAATTAAGTCGTGGAGACAATGTTTCTTGGGTTTTGTTGTGCTGCAACAAAATGAACTAAAAACGGCGAATGCAGGGTCCTATACGTATTAGTAGAGTGGCTAGAGCGTTGAATTGTTTACTTTCTGTGAAAGGCATGAAATTTGGTATGGATGTACATGAAGGATAACTGGAAAAATATAGCTATGATAACAAGATCAAACACTCCTGAGGGAAGGGGAGTGATTTACCCATAAGAAAACGTTTTTTTGGCTGTGACTCCTTAACCACCAATAAATTAAAGCATAATGTGAAACAAAAACGTTCACCACACTATTCCGGGCAAGAAAGTAGATATACATCTTTTAGATAAAAACAACGTTATTGAACCGAAAAACGTACGTATTTTAAGTTTACCCCTCTTTAATTTACATGAGTGCTCCATTGTTGAATTGGTTGTTATAGTGACCTTCGGTTTCAAAGTGCTCTTCCGAGCTTTCTATACCGAAATGGACATGCTTAGGCTTTTCTCAAAGGTCGGGAATTATTCTTTCCATCAATCAAATCGAAATTACGCCCATTTAAAAGCGAAAGCGAACGGTATGGTGATTTTCGTTTTCAAAGTACACTTGCGAGCTTTTTAATAGCCCGAAATGGAACTGCTTAGAATATTCTGAAAGGTGGGGATCTATTCTTTCCATCAATTCTAACTGAAATTGCTTAGCTTAGATAGGGACCGTTCTAAGCCCGTTTAAATGTGTACCTGTAATTGGTGTAAGAGCTAGTTTCAATTTCAAAGTGCCATTATAAGGCTCACAATTGTATCTAAGCTAAACAACTTCGGTTAGGATTCGTGGAAAGAGTAGATGCCCACCTTTCAGAATATCCTAAGCATGTTCATTTCGGGCTATTAGAGGAATCGCAAGACTACTTTGAATTCGAAAATCACCATACGCTTTCGCCGCTCCGCCATTACCTCTTCACCTTTAAATGAACGTAGGACGATCCCTATCGGATCGAAGGCCGAAATCGCATTGTCTCCTCGACTTAATTTACTCAACTTGGTAAAATCTACCAGTCTACAAAATTTCAAGCTTTTATCACACAAATATACGGATTATGGCTGTGTTATATGGGGGAGGAGGAGAGGGGGGCTAACGCTCCCCCAAGGCCGAAATCACGATGTCTCCTTGGCTCAATTTATTTTACTTGGTACAAGTTACCACTGTACCAAATTTCATACTTTTATCACAAAATGCAGGTTCATATGGTTAACTGCCTATACTAGATTGGTGTTTCCATCTCATAACTGCTAAAAAAAAAAATGGATTTAATCAATTTCGACCAACAATATATGATATCTACCCCAAAACAAAACTTGTTAAGGATTCCCGCCAAGCTTTACGGTCGTGTGAAGTCGTGATATCAAACGCAAAGCTCTTTCGCCAAGCTAATCCCACCGAGGAATAGTTCGAAGGTTTAATGAAATGCATGAAAATTGCTTATAGCGCAATTTTCAATTATTTCATTTAATGTTTGAAGTATTAGTCGGCGGGATTAGCTTGGCGAAAGAGTTTGGCGTTTGATATCACGATTTCACACGGCCAAAAGTTTGGCGGGAACCATTAACAAGTTTTGGGGTAGATTAAACTTACGTGAAAAACAATTGTCTAAAACAGTATGCAATATAAACAGATCACTGTTAACACCAAATAGAAATAGAAAGCGACGGTGCATGGGTACCCTACCCACCCGACCCAAAAGACGTCAACGCACTAGAGTGTGTCAAAGCGAGATTTTAAAGAATTAAGTGAGGGAGGGAGAACAAACAACAGATGAAGGTAAGGCATTCCACGTGCAGACAATCCTTTTAGTTAAATACTGGCAACGAAGTTAAGTGTGGAAGATGGTGCCACAAAGGCGGAAAGGGTGGCACCGAAAGATTTTATGGTTTCGGATGAAAAAAAGGTTTGAGTCAGCATCAAGAAGGCGATGGGTAAGTTGGTAAGTGATGATCATGTTTCCCTCGATGGAAAAAGTCTTGAATAGAAATAAGGTGGAGCTTTCGCAGGCGTTCAAAATACTGGAGTTAACGGGTGGCATGTAGGGCAGAGTTAAAGACCGAATGCCGACGGCTCAACAAGAGTTAAATAAATACAGATGCCAACCTATTTACGTTGCTTTTTTGGACTTATGTGTGAGACTGCCTGAGCACGAAATCGAACCTACGACCTTTGAAGCCAAAGGCCGAGATCGTACAGCTGAGCTATACTAACACGGCCTAAAGGAAACGTCCATAGGCAGCATTTAACACGTGTGTATATATACATATAAAAACACACTTTCCAATCGCCACTGGAGGACACCGCATTACACACCAAGTGAAAAGAATGGAACTCTTAAACGTCCTTTCTCGTTTAAGTGTTCCATTCGTTTCCCTTGGATTCTGGGAAAGTCGGTCCATGCTTATTTTGGTGTAATACGCCACTCCCACTTCCTTCACTAAAAAGACAGCTGTTTTGTAACTTAATGCATCTTACTAAATTCCGAAAAAGAAGCTAGTGGGTAGCATCACTACCGTTGTACGCGAACCGGTACACAAGCTCACGTAACTCAGCCAACTGAGCCGCTAGATGATGAAGTAGTTACAGGTAAAACAAAAGTTTGTGAATCCTAGACAGGAAGACAAAGACGCCCATCAAAGGGTTTAAACATTGTGCATGGCACGACGCATTTAAATTTGCACGAGTTACGTTGTTCCTTGTGTCTAGCTGACACTGCACGTAAGCTAAGTAGCTTTTCTTTTTATATCTTGAGCACTAGTTGGGTGAAGACATTTTAATTAAAAAAACATGCTTTAACTGGGGAAAATAAGGATAGATGAAACCTGGTAAAAACTAGTTGTCTGTTTTATTGGTAACAGACAAGGTATCAATGGTAATTTGTCCCCGGAAACTAGCTCAAGTTGATCCACCCAGTAAGCAAAACTGATTTGCTGAATGCAGCTAGTCGAATGCAACTGATTTAAAGTAGGACCCAAAGGCAGCTAGCTAGCTAGCTGACAATTTTTTCTGCCAAATGACCGTCTGCAGCTGCTGGCAAGGTCAGAAAATCGGAAATTCTTGACTGGAATCTATAGTTTCTAGTGGCCTACATTGCCTGATTAATTCGGGAAATTGGACGGTAACTTCCCGGCTGGCCTCCACCAGCCAATCCGCCTCTGATCACCTAACATTTTATGAAAGGACGTCTATTAAGCGAACTTTCTGGAACCGGAGGGAAATGTAGTTTCGACTGGAGAATAATGTTTTTGTTCGGAATAGTTTTTGTAAATTTCTGTAACATTTTGAGGGAAGAATGGAAGTTAACAGGGAAATTTTCACCGCTTAGAATTATTTTACACCACACTACGTAGTCTTAACAAGCACAAAACCGGACTGTAGTTTGTTATTTGTTTTTAACAGCTTGCTGTTCTTTAATTATTTCTTTAATATGAACTATTCTTTAATATGAATTTACACCACCTCAACGCAATGAAAGTATAAACTTACGGAATTTTAAGCAATCAATTTTAGATACATTTTTTAGTATGAAGACTTTAAGTGACTTTCCCTTAACTGCTTTATTGATGTATTGAGCCAGGCAAACAGTACAAAATGCCGCAGCTGCCCATACCCCACCACAAAAGTTAATGCTAGCGTGGTGGCTACCATACAAAAACGTAACAAAAAAAAAACCACAAGAATTACATACGTCAACTTCTGCAACTAAAGCAAACATACAGGCCCTGAGTGGCCGTAGTGCCAGGGTGCCATTGGCACATGGGTCTTCCCTAAATTCGTAAGGGGCCCATTTTCGATTTTATAGTTACAAGTGAAATTTCTGTTGCAGATGAACTTTTTCTCGTTGTAATTTCCTGGTTGCTCTTAAAATCTGGTCACTTCAGAGCTCTCTTTAAAGGACTGGACTATAAAGACAGCTTAGGCCCCGGTCATTATTATTCACCAGGGGCGGGGATAGGAAAAATTCATTTTTGAACCTCGAAAATGATACTTTCAGCAATTAAAATTTCTAAAAACGCCTCAACTTCTCGGGTAACCCCCATGACGTGAGTGTTTACCTGGTTTTGAAGTTGTCACTAACACTGCTGTAGGTTGTTTTTTTTCAATACACTTTCTAAAAGCCTTTCCTTGGCTCAGGACGGTCACAACATTTTTTACCTTGAATGGGGGAGGTTAAGATTTTGTCAGGGTTTTGGAGGGTTGGGGGGTTGAAAATATGATGGTCACAATTTCATTTTGTCTATTCCCGGCCATAAAAAATGACCGGGTCGTTAATTTAAGTTGGCATAATTTCACCTACAACATCCTCCCCCCCCCCTCCCCCAACATTGTGCTGGGGGCCTTTTTAACGTCCTGGCACTTGGGCCCTGGGGCTGCCAGTCCGGTCCACCAAACATACGTAAAAAAATAAGACTTTAAATAAGAAGGCAACGCAAACGCAACAGGAACAGGATGAAAAAAGATACACTGTCACATAATGTGTATCGTAGTGCAAAAAAATATATATGTATAATAATACAAAGTATATAATAAAAATGAATAAATATGGTACAAAGACACAAAAGAAACATAACAATTTTTATTACTAAAAATGCTGAAAATATTCTTTAAATGAATTGTCAAGGGCTACAGTACTGGTATCCAGTGGCTACATAATCAGGCATTTCTGGAAATGATTAATTTCAGTAATAGTACGTGTGGCACACCCCAATATTTCAAAGAATTGTGTATACTTTGATTGGCATATGCCACTTTGCATGTGGATTCCTTAGGCCAAAACAAAGTTTTTCAGAGGGGGAGCCACTTCAATTTCCATGTAGAACACCAAAATGACGCCCCCCCCCCCCAAAAAAAAAAAAAACGAATATTTTTGCTGTTACTCCTTAACCGTCAACAAATCAAAGCATAATGTGAAACAAAAACGTTCAACACACAGTTCTGGACAGGATAAGTGATATAAATTTTTATGTAAAAGTAACGCTTGAATCCCAAATTCGTATCTAAGGAACATCATCACCCTTAATTCGCGTGAACACTCCTTTTTTCAGTTGGTTGTCCAAAGTTCAAAGTGCTATTGCTACCCCTCTAATAGGCCAAAAGTGATACGCTTAGGATTTTCTGAAAGGTGGACATCTATTTTTTCCATCATTCCCAACCGAAATTGTTTAGCTTACATAGGGGACCGTCCTATGCCATTTAAAGGCTTAATGGCAAAAGCGTGTGGTAATTTTCGAATTCGAAGTGCAGTTTTGCGAGCCCTCTAATAGCCCAAAATGAACATGCTAAAAATATTCAGAAAGGTGGGGATCTATTCTTTCCATCAATCCTAACCTAAATTATTTAGCTTAGGTACAAATACAATATGAGCAGTACAATGGCACTTAGAAATTGAAACGAGCCGCTACACCTTTATACGTTTAAGGAAAATTGGAAATTAGCCAACAGCGAAAATCATACACTAGAAATAACGTAGTACAGTAAGCCACTTTTATGCACTTACGTTTCGTCGGAGTGGCATGACCCGGATTCGAACTGTCTACCCAGTTCGCCCCCAGATGACTTGTATAGCGCCTTAATCGGTATGGCCACATCCTCCACTGGCATATAAATAACTCACTGAACCCGATATTAAGGTCACAACCGTGACCAGGTCACAACCGTGAAATTCACTCGGCCAGAGACAATGGAGAGGGAAGACAAATCATGTCTATTTCATACACCTTTATACTGGCGTAGAATGGTCTCTATCCAGGCTAAACAATTTTGGTGAGGATTGATGGAAAGAATAGATCCCCACCTTTCTGAATATTTTTAGCATGTTCATTTTGGGCTATTAGAGAGCTCGCAAAACTGCACTTCGAATTCGAAAATTACCATATGCTTTCGCCGCATACGCCTTTAAATGGTATAGGACGGTCCCTATGTAAGCTAAACAATTGATGTAAAAAATAGATCCCCACCATTCAGAATATCCTAAGGATGTCCATTTCGGACTATTAGAGGGCTCGCAAGAGCACTTTTAATTCGAAAATCAACACACGATTTTGCCGCTTTGCCATTATCTCTTCACCTTTAAATTAGCATAGAACGGTCTCTATCTAATTTAAACAATTTCGGTTAGGATTGATGGAAAGAATAGATCCCCCGTTTTCATAATATTCTAAGCATGTTCATTTCGGAGTATTATAGGGCACACAAGAGCACTTTGAATTCGAAAATCAATACACGATTTTGCAGCTACGCCCTTATCTCTTTGCTTTTAAATGGGCATAGCACAGTCCCTATCTAAATTAAATAATGTTGGTTAGGATTGATGGAAAGAATAGATCTCCACCTTTCTTAAAATCCAAAGCATGTCAATTTTGTGATATTAGAGGGCTCGCAATAGCAGTTTGAACTTTGAACAACCAGTTGAAAAAAGGAGTGTTCACGCGAGTTAAAGGTGATGTCCTTTAAATACGATTTTGGGATTCAAGCATTACTTTTACGTAAAAATGTATACCACTTTTCCTGTCCAGAATTGTGTGCTGAACGTTTTTGTTTCACATTATGGTTTTAATTTGTTGACGGTTAAGGAGTTACAGCAAAAAAATTCGTTTTTTGTTTTATTTTTTTTGAGGAGGGAGGGGGAAATTGAGGTGGCTCCCCCTCCGAAAAACTTTGTGTTGGCCTAAGGAACCCACATGCACAGTGGCATATTCCAATGAAAGTATACGCAGTATTTCAATGTAACACATGTTATATAATATCAGGATGCAATACACTTCCGTAAGACGTTGGAAGTTTCCATATTTTAACTCTCGGTTTCTGTTTCACTGTTTGTGCAAGGCAGTCTGGAATGGAAGCACCTGTCTTCAGCTCCTGGCTCCAAGCCAGTTGCTCTAACATCGCTGTTTCCATCTTCCGCATGATATTGCGCCTCAATTGAGCGATATATAAGTCTTTCCTCCTGTCCGGTGTTTTTCAATTTTTGCAGGAGGTACAGATGTATGACAAGATTTATATTAGGGGTTTGAATAACATCTCTGTAATGTGTGGTGCAGTGGCAACCCGGACCACTGCACTGTGATTGAGGTTGGTGGCGCTAATGACCGAGCTGTCGAGGCGACATTAAGCCTCAATCCCCCCCCCCCCCCCCCCACCTCTCATCGCCAAAACGTTATTTTACCAAAGCAATGATAAGAAGCTTCATCTTCCCAGCATGCACGAGAACTGGCGTAGAGAGTCTACAGACAAGATGCACACTTTCTACTCCAGACGCATTGGCTCGAAAAAACAAAATGACTTCTTCGTTTTAAGTTAGTTTGAACGCTAATTCTTGCGAACTGGCACACATTCAGACTATTCCCAACACGAGGGATATTTTTCACACCTATTTATTAAGTAAAACCAGGGGTAGCATAAATATAAGAGGACGTGTATATAATGCGCTCCTGGTAAAACCTAACGCAGCGTAATTTCAAACGTACACGCTTTTCACAAAAGTAAAAACGGATGCTAGTTCGACAACTGGCCCCATGGGGTCAGGACTTGGTACCAGAGGCGTACGCAAGGGGGGGGGGTGCACAATGGGAACGAGCCCCCTCCCCTCCCCCCGAAAAGTCAGGCGCCCCCATGTCACAAGCCAAACATATGTAGGTCCAAAATTTACAATCTCAAAATTCTAAAAAAAAAAAAAAATGCTGCTGTAGATGTTAAAAAGTTGCTCCATAACTTTTTAACATCTTAAAAAGTTTTTAAAAAACGTTAAAAAAAATGTTTGCTCTGTTAAAAAAAAGTTGTTGAAAATACTGAAAAGTTGATTCATGGGCCCAAAAATACTCTCAAATGAGCGAATTTTCAGACCTCCTGCACCCCCTGGCTGGTTATTAATACTTTTCTTTTAGTGCCACAAGGCAGCCCTTCATGCACTGTGCCCCTCCCCCACAAAAAATCCTTCGTACGCCACTGCTTGGTACGAACGGTACGACAAGGACTAGAATTGTGTTTGAGACTCCTTGATATTCATGCCTTTCCTGGTAATATCTTTTATAATAATAAATGTTCGGCCCCAGAATAGGGGCAAGGAAGACGGGAAGGGTCTCGGAAGAAACCACTAACACCGGTCCTGTGGAAATAAAAGATGGCAGCATCACAAATACGGGCGCTTAAGAAAGGTGGACAAGTCAACACGGTTAAGCAGAGCCCTAAAAACACCCACCGAAGTTGCGGAGACAAAACACCGGTTGGTGATGGCGAGTCTGCGGTACGCAGATTTCACAATGATCTCACAATGCAAAGACGACTTTAAATCGTGGTTAATTAGAATACCAAGGTCGCGCATTTCCTTAACCGAATTCAGCTGACTAGTTCCTAAAAGATTCTGTCTACCAATGTGTAGGGCACAACATTTTGCGCCCGCTAGAGGAAGTTGCCAGCACTGAGACCACTGAACGACAGAGTTAATCTGTGTTGAAAGAAAAGCAGAGTCTTCATCAGAAATTACCTCACTTATGTACTTGGGTCCGTTATTATAAAGGAAGTAGCTGCATTTATGAAGTTTTTCTTTAGTATCTTTAGTCTGAATGGCCGAATTATGAGGTTCACTCCTCGTGTGGTAGTTGGTTACAAAACGAGTTGTGGCATGTTTATTAATTCTGCGGAAGTTAATTAAAACACGTCTGTAAACATGGTGGATTAGCAGAATACCTACCTGTTGAAAGAATTGGAATAAATCATCAAGTTGTTTTTTGAAAGCTATTAATCTCTTAACAATTTTCTTTTGGAGCTTGATAACAGGATTAACACTCATTATTCATGTAACTTCATGTATTCATATAAGTTATTCATTAAAACTAAACGTAATCTCGCGGCAGCATTAATTATTCCATTACTGGATTATGGTGATTTGATTTATTTCAGTGCTTCAAAAACATTGTTGAACCAAGTTCAGAAAGTCCAGAACGCTTGTGTTCGTTTTATTTTTAATATTAAAAAGTATCAGACTGTCAGAGAAAACATAAAAAAGCTTAAATGGATTTGTATGGAAAACATAAGAGCTTTGCATTCACTTGTGGTGGTGTATACGACGCTTAAATTTAAAGAACCATCCTATTTGTTTGAACGTTTTAACTCTGCTATTGCGATTAACAACTATCCTACCAGACTCAGCTATAGTTGTAATTTTACACCTCCCCGACGTAGAATAATACCAATCTTCCTTTTTCACTCAAAGTATTAAGTTATGGAACGATCTGCTTGCAGAAATCAAGAACGTCCCTTCGGTTCAAGCATTTAAAAACTGTATTTATCAACGTTTCTTTAATTCCTAGTGTGGTCGACCCCCCCCCCCCCCCCCATCCCCCTCTTTCTCTCTCTTTTGTGCACTTTATGTTTTATTTTTTGATGTATTTTTGTTCTGGGTTAGGTGTAAGATTGGGTCTTCATGCCTAAACCTCGCCCTTTGTAAACTTTGGCGATACCATTTTCTCTTTTACTCTTTAATGTATTTTGCTTGTTTACAATAAAGTTTAATATTATTATTATTATAAGTTTTACCCCGAGCATGCAATAGAGTATTGAGAGTATGATTGACTATCCCATGGCAAAATAAAACAATTTAAGCATAAACAGTTTCCAATATGTGAGTGAGTGGCAAATTTCAACAGTTGCCCTCGGACTGGGCAAGGTACTTACACGAACATGAAAAAAAAACGTATTTTCATTTTCCATGCTAAATTTGGAGTCTTGTTCACAAAAAATAGTAACAAAGATAAAACTGTCACCCGCCCTCAACCAACCTACAAGGTTTTGCCATCTTGGTAAGTAGGTTGGTTGGGGGCGAGTGACATTTTTATGTTTGTTGCTATTGTGCACAAGACGCCAAAATTAGCGGTGAAAATTAAAATACGGTTGTTTTTCATGTTCGTGTAAGTACTTGCCCAGTCCGAGGGCAACTGGATTGAAATCAATTTAAGCACATTTAATGAAAAATGCTTTACACAAAAGAGTGTACGTAGTCTGCTAATAGCTGCAGCAATAATATTGACTCATTCAGTTTAACACTAGCAGGACCCGTCGTTTTGTTTAAAGTTGTCCACGCTCAAGCAGGACCCGTGCATGCTGCACGGTAGATTGAGTCTCCCAGTCTTAGCCTCCCCCGATGTTTCGTCTTCTTAGGAAAGCAAATCGCGTATGCAATATTTCATTCATTAGTAAACTGATCCTTCAATTTTACTCGCCCCTACTATTGCCCTTCTTTTTTTGCCGCCCCCCCCCCCACCCCAACAACCCTACTGCAAGTTAATCTACTTGATTGTATCCCGTATCCTAGTCATAGCCTCTCCCGGTGTTTGGTCGTCTTATATAGGAAAGTAAATCGCGTATGCAATATTTCATTCATTTGTAAATTGCTCCTTCAATTTTACTCGCCCCTCGTATCGTCGGTTTGTTTAAAGTTGTACCCTTTTAGTTGATACACGGATTCGTTTTTTTTTTAGCTCTACAAAGAATGTCCAATAGTCAAAACTTACAGCCCGCCAACAATGCCACATTCAAGCAACCAGACATAGTTTGCAAGTAGCAATGATTCGC
The DNA here is from genome assembly GCA_023313725.1 of Lithobius niger. Taxonomy (NCBI): domain Eukaryota; kingdom Metazoa; phylum Arthropoda; class Chilopoda; order Lithobiomorpha; family Lithobiidae; genus Lithobius; species Lithobius niger. Next base: position 137,075 of record JAHWFP010068351.1, on the reverse strand, counting down.
GACGTGCATCGCAATTGTAGTCAAGTTTAAAGCGATTGTTGCACGTGGTTTTACAGTAATTGATTTTCACTTTCCTCCTCCTTCCTTTTGCCGGAATGAGTAATATATTAGTAGACTAGTTATGCCCGTGCACATACTGCGCACCCCCCCTCCTACCCACCACCAGCACATCCCTGCTCCCCCTTCCCCTGCCGCACCCCGTTGCATCCCGTTCCTGCACTCCCATAGTGTGGGTTCTGAATATCTCTCCTCCTCCCTCTAGCACCACAGGTGTTTGGTCTTTGGTTTTAAATTTATCAAACCAAAGACCGAACATGTGAATGGGTCCAACATATGTCCTCGCGCCCCCCCCCCCCCAATTACTTTAACCTCCACAATCCTGCCCCCTCCCGGATACGCATACGTGTCCCCCCATACACACTTGCTGCCTCCCCAAAAACATTGCCCCGTGACACTCCCCCTTTGGTGCAGCCCCGGAAAAGTCGCTGTCGTTTGTTAGACTGAAGGCTAAAAAAAAACCCTATCACTGAGAAATCCAGCATTTAGTAAGCTAGTAATCCCATGTTTAAGTTAATCCTTTGAAACAATTCACTTCGGTAGCGCTCATTGCCCGCCACACGCACTTGCCCTGGCACCCTCTGCCGCACCCCCCGAAAACTCCGCCCCGTGACATTTCCCCTCTGGTGCAACCCCAGAAAAGGCGCATGCGTATGTTTGATTGAAGGCTAAAAAAAGCCCTGAGAAATCCAGCATTCAGTAAGCAAGTAACCCTAGGTTTAAGTTAAGCCTTTGAAAGAATTCACCTCGGTACCGTGCATTGCGACATTGTTGCAAGCAACGATGTTCCCGGCCACTTAAAAGCAATTCAACTCCTTTCTGGAAATGAACATTTAGGAAATAAATACGCCTTTCCATCGTATCAAGCTGCCAGGGGCCTCGAAATTAAGAACCAATCGTCGTTTGGTTTAAAGTTTAAAATTTTCCGCACATTGTAACACTGTTGCGGCCAAAGCTAAACGGGTTGGTTACATGATTAAAAAATGTTTCCTCTCGGGAGACGCTTCTACATTAGTAAAAGCCTTTAAGGCATATGTGCGACCTTTGGTGGAATATGCATGCCAAGTGTGGTCCCCTCATCTTATCAAAGACATCAATACAATTGAGTCAGTGCAACGTATCTTCACTAAAACCCTGTCAGGCATGCGTGGCCTGTCATATCGACAGCGCTTGGATCACCTAAAACTTGACTCACTTGAGCTTAGAAGGCTTCATGCTGATTTATCACTTACATATTCAATTTTAAAGGGGCAGACAAATATTGACCCCGGTGTATTTTCGTCTGTTCGGGGATATACCATCACTCGTGGACACCCTCTGAAATTGAGGGTTGCTGCTGTTCGCAGGGATTGTACTAAATACTTTTATTCAAACCGTGTGGTGGAACCCTGGAACAGTCTTCCGCCGGAGGTGGTGGGATCGAACAGTCTCGCCCAGTTTAAGATATACCTTAGGAAAGTAGATCTTTCTAATTTTATGAAATGTTTTTAGAGTCTCATTTTAGTCTGCGTATAAGATTGACAAGCTATCTTGTAGTGCTTATCTGTTTATTTATTTACTTATTTATTTATTTGTTTACTTTTGATTTCCCCATTATATTAAGTCATACCTTTAATTCCAGGCCCAGTATTAGAGGAGCCCAGCTCTCCCTTCTGGTACCCCTATTACTGATATATGTAATAAACATTATATTATTATTATTATTATTATTATTATTATTATTATTATTATAAAGTGGCCTGGTTTAGTAGACACAGGTTGTTTTTTTTTTTGTTTGTTTGTTTTTTTAGCTCAAACGCCAACAATGGCACAGTCCACGCGACTAAAACTTTGTTGGACGCTTTGGTACCACAACAATACCAAAAAACGAACCCAAAAACGGTGCGGCAGGTCTGGTAAGTGGCGCCATCTCTTCGAAGACTTTGGAAAAAGTGTTATAACCCGATCTTGTAATCCAAAGACGGCGACATGGCAGGTTTGGTAAGTGGCGCCATACGTTCGAAGACGTTGGAAAAGTGTCCCAACCCGAATTTGAAAGCGAATCCCGTCAACAGATGGCACTACAGGGTGGGGTACTTGATTGTACACCAGAATGGCGTGGCCGGTGACTTGGCCGCCTGAGCTCCGTATTATATATGTAGATTCTATGTAACGTGAAACCAAAAACGAACTTCGTTAACTTTATGAATTGATGGCCATCACATGGTAGAGTTATCTGCATGAGTTTGTGTGCATTTTAAGAACTTCGACAACTGCTTCACTCCTCTCCTTGAGAGAAAAGTTAACATAATTGCTCTTTGTTACATTAAGGGTAAACAGGTTTTCACTAAACCAGTCTCCAATGAGCACAAGCTCACGATGAATATTAACATAAGCTACCTCTTCATTTTTTGTCATTAGCAAAAAGTGCAGCACCGTCAGCAAAAGACACAATATTAGAATTAGTGTTTAAGTTGTAAATACCATTACCCCAAACAAGAAAGGGGAGTTTTTCTAAAACTGACCCTTGAGGCAGTCCAGTAGTCAGTACAATACTGACACTGTAATGCCCACCAGTTTTTGTGCATTGCGACCTATTTGTATGTTTACAGTCATAAACTAGTTATATGTGCCCACTGCCAACCCTCTGATTCCACACAGATCTAATTTCTATAAAAGCTTTTTGTGGTCAACGGTGTCAAACGCTTTCATCAGGTCAAGGAAAATACCTACAACAACGCTGCCCGAATCCGGTGCAGTAGAAGAGTCACAAGAAAATTATGTGCGGCATCGTCAGTGCTACAGTTCTATCAAAATCCACACCGATCGGTGTGAAATATGTTTTTTCTTTTAAAAAAAAAACACGAAACCTTATTTAATAATAATTAATAATAATTTCTCCACATAGAGGTGGAAGGACTACGGAAGGGTGTTGAACCGCTGATACCGAGCCAAACTAAGAGAAATGGAAAAGAGACCATTATAAACAATAAGAGACTACGATGGTAAATACTGACGCTTTAGGAATTTGTTGAGATTTTCCTGTTTAAGCATATGACAAAAATCCCTGGACCGTTGCCTGGTCAACAGTGTTGTCACCTGAAGGGCATTCCAAACATTTACGAATCTTACGGAAAAAGGTTTAGGCGGCAGGTATAGTCCGCACAAACTGGCAAGCAAGCTTCCAGTTATGACCCCCTTGTTACCATCGCTCCCAAACGGGTTCGAAAAGGGGGAGATTCACATCAAATAACCCACGGAGTATTTTGTATGTGAGAATCGAGTCGAAGCGAATGCGACGCAATTCAAGTTGGTCCAGCCCCGTGCGGGTTTGGCGTTCGTAATAACTAAGGTCGCGCATGCCACGTAGGCTTTTCGTAAACCAGCGCTGAACGGATTCTATTAGGTCAATATCACCCAATAAGTGAGGGGACCAATAAGTGAGGGGATCAATATCACCCAAGCGTACTCGAGGATGGGTCTCACAAAAACCTTAAAGGCCCAAGTTTTAATTCGAACGTTACCAGACGTAAAACACTTGTTTACAATGGCAGCCCGCTTGAATGCTAAGGCACTGGTTTTTTGACAGTGAAGAGAAGACTTTAGATTTTTCGTAAACCACACTCCAAGGTCCTTAACTTCATCATAGCCTTTTCGAGCAGCTTGGAAAGAACAGAAAGTAAAGCAAGTGGCCTGTAATTATTCGGATCTCTGTGGTTGCCTTTCTTGTAAAACTTCGGTCACAACATGTGTTTTAAAATTTAACGGAAAATTCCAACAGCAAACGAAAGGTTGAAAACATAGACAAGAATTAGAAAACAAATCGAACTCCTTTGATGCTTAAGATAAAGTTTAACTGACCTGAAGTCAAAACAACAAAGGAACAAATAAACATTCCTGTAAGGTTTCAGATACTGCAGTGTTGCTGTACTGTTTAGTCCACGTGAAACCTTACTGCTGCACTCAAATGTTTTTATCATTTTGCACACGATTCATCAGCTAATTGGTGCATTCTATTGGGTAAAAGACATCGCTGGAAAATGTTTAAAAACTAATTGTTCTAGTGGGCTTAGCACAGTTGACAGGTAATTCAGGGTTCGTGCGAGTCCTTGAAAACCTAGAAATGTCAGGAAAGTAATAATGAAATTCCATGCCTGGAAAAGTATTAAAATTGTTGAAAAATGACAATTTATCATCAGTAGGGTGGTGAATGAAAAGTAGACGACGTGACTGAAGAATACTGAAAAATTTTAGCCAAGAAAGTAGTCGAATGCACAGCCCAACATTATTCTTCCTTTATTTGGGCATGAAAAGGTTTGATATGTGGGCTTTGGCTTTAATTGTATTTACGTGTATGATGGTTGGATACAGAAGTAAAGTTTCACGTGGACTAAACAGTACAGCAACACTGCAGTATCTGCAACCTTACAGGAAAGTTTATTTGTGTTCCTTTGCTGTTTTGACTTCGGACCAGGTAAACCTTACCTTAAGCATCAAATTAGTTCATTTTTGTTTTCTAATTCGTACTATTTTGGCGTACCATGCAGTTTAGATTAGCTTATTTTAATGTTTTGCATCTTTATCAAATACGGTTTGCACAAACCAACATGGAAACAAACAAAAAAAAAAGCCTTAAAACGCTTAAATCTTCAGTCTCGTCTTGCAGCTGGCGTTTGCTGATTGGCATTGTTTAAGCTTTTAAATACCAATGTTTAAAACAATGTATGAAACCAATCAATCTGGTCTGAAGGCCTGAACCACTTGATCAATTAGAAAAGGGCTTATGGGAAGGGCACATATACAGAGCAACATCTGTAAAATGTGCTGAGAGCCACCTTTATAAGACAAATAGTTTGATAAAATAAACAAAAAACGGCTTCACCGTTTAGAAAAAAGCATTAGAGCTCGTATCCCATACTCGCAGCTGTAACGGTACACGAATAAAAACGGATTAGAGTTCACTGGAACGCAACGAACTATAATTTGAACTCTGATTCCAGTGAACAAGGACTGTTTTTACTTAGTGGTTATGTCAGAAAGTGAACGCAGTTTGTGTTTGAAAAATATAATGTTTGTGTGCACTTAATTTGCGTGTTATTCAGGCTTTTTTTTTTTAATATTTGTCTGGGTTTGTTGTTTTATATTTAAAGTGTGTTTCCTATGAGTGGCTATATGTGTATTTTGTGTGGATTTATAACTTTCGAAACAAGCATACACCTAACTAAGGCAGTTTTTTTGCCTGTGTTTGTGTGTGCATTTTTCATCTTTTGTAGGCGTTTTGCTGTTTACGGTGTCAGTTTTGTATGTGTTTTAGATTTTCGTTCTGTTTCATGTGCGTGCGTATTTTGTGTGTTTATTGTATTTGTGTGAAGTTTGTTTGATTAGTGATGTATATACGAATGCATGTGCATGGAGGCTGGCAAATCACAAGCCTTGTTCCCTGGAATTGGAATTCAAAATATAGTTCGTTGCGTTCGAGTGAACTCCAATCCGTTTTTATTCGTGTACCTTTACAGCTGTGAGTATGGAATACGAACTCTATTGCTTTTTTCTAAACGGCGAAGCCGTTTTTTTTGTTCATTGAATTTGTTGGCTTTTTTCGCTTCAGTTTTGTTGTAATTGCTACAGACTGGTCTATCATGTGTACGGTATGTCCACTGTCCAGCCAATTTTGTTTGCGGAAAAACGGAACATTAGAAATGCTTATTTCTTTTCAGACTCCGCCCAAGCTTTGCCCCATGTTTGTTATTTGATGGCAACCTACTAGCGTGTGTCTAGAGTTACTTTGTCAGATCGATGGGTAGTTGATTCTGCAATGTTGCAAGAAGATGCAGTATTATGGCAAACAATCGCGGAAACAATTCAACTTGCTTCCCGAAGCCAGCATTGAAGAAGTAAATAAGTCATTCAGTCATGTCGGCCGCCCAATTTTGTGGGCTCAAAATTATAGACTTCGCACCCTGAGGTTTAAAACTGAAAAATTTAAGCGAAAACCAAGAACATTTCATTTTGGTTCTCGACAACCTATCTATGGCCGACATTGCTAACTCACCACGACAATGTTACTTTCCCCGTGCCCGAGCATCGTTGCAACTTGTTCGAGAGAGCTACAATCCGATGTTGTGCACCTCACCTATTGTTGCCCCATTGTTACATGTTGCAGCATTGCATTCTGGGGCCTCTCCGCCGCCGCCCTGTCCAGTTTTTAAAAATTCTCGTGCGCAAACGAACTCTATGTATAATAAGCACTGCCGGCAGCTTATATGTAGAGAGCGTGTAGAAACGTGTCGTGCCAACAACAACAAGCCAAAAATGAAAATCACAATCCCAGCTCTTTTCCACATATACCCAATGCACAATTCCAGATATGCAATATGACAAATCGGAAATTGATAAAATTTCGGAAACATGTTCAACAAGTCCAACAAAGCTTACATACTAAATTTTAATGGAAAATAGCGAAAGACAGCAGAGAAATTAAGCATCGAAATTTCGGCTTTAACATGGGAGGTTGAGGTCAAACCTTACAGCAAAGGCTACCGCCATTACTAATAACGGTAACAATCAGCTTAGCCAACTTAATACTCTCTGCAGTAATGCTATGAAAACCAGAACTTTTGCCAAGATCTCGGAGTTGATAAGATGATTATTTCCAGGTCATTAACAGGAATTACGAAAAAAGAATGGTTAGTTGATGGCGACAGATTGATTGATTGATTGATTTTTGATCAATCTTGCATAAAAGATGAGGATTATGGGTCGACTCTATAAAGTTTATCAATCTTGATCAGACGAGTTGCACATTTTTACCATTGTTCAAAAAAGTTATTAGATTAGTTTGTTGTCTATGCATAATTATCACGACGAATTGAGGCCACCTTTATAATCTCGTCCGAGTATGTGCTATTTTTTTTTTTGGACCCTGTTATATCCTTCAAAATATTCTATTGTTACGACTGTTACCATTTTTCCCTCTCATCGTCGTGGGGCAGATAACCCACTTCGGGTTCTAAAACAAGACAACAACTTTTCCTCTATACATTTTTGTCCTGGTAGTAGCTACTGCTTTGATTCTCCAACATGATGTTTTTTTTCATACGTTTGTAGCGTTTGTCATTGGTTCAGATCGAGTTTAAAATAGCAATCGTCTGATCGTCATTCAGGGATTAAAGGGACACTCTGCCTGCCTTATAACAGCCACGCGCAGATCGCCTTCCGCACGTTTACCAGCCCTAAGGTCGGCTGGGGTGGTAGCTGCGTTCCTCGCAGCGAGGAACGTAGCTGCTGTCTCGGTTGGCTTTGGGAATCAAGTTAAAAATTGTGTCGTCACAACCGGAATGATTCTCGTATTTTAACATCACAATTTATAAGTTTCTAGGCTAGTGTCTTATAATTTTGCTCCGGCGATCTATTGGAATAATTAATTTTAATTTTTACTGCATTAGTCTTTTAGATTTTTGATCTCATGGTAATTATTAGAAAATTAGTACATGCACACACAGAGATGAAACGTCATGCTTATTGTAAGCGCGCAAAGGATCATATACTGCGGAACGCAGTAAATAAAGTTAACAATTATTCAACAGAAAATCTCCTATAGACGCCACATTTTAAAACGGATTTTTACCAAGGGATTGACTAACGGTAAGTAAATAGACCTTTGGGGCCAGACTTGATGTGGTGGATCGAGAAAAATGGCGCTGGGAGGAATATCCCTTTAATTTTTCTTTTTGTTTGCAGAAACACAAACATTTAAAATAGCCCTCATAATATTCTGCTGATTTTAAGACTGGTTTGACACAGAGGAGGCTGACGGCATGTCTACTTCATATAAAGCTTTACGTACGTTACGTAAGGCCTTCAGACACAACGTAAGAAATGCGTAGCTGACAAAATGACATTAAAGCAGGGACGTAAACCCAGACATTTACGTCCCTGATTGACGTGCCTTCCCAACTGGGGAGAACAAAAATGTGTCGGGCGGGTCTCCCGCCGCTCAGCATCACGCGTAGAAAGAGATGGCAGCGCCCTCGAGGAAGAGAAAATCCAGCTAACAGATTCGAAAGCGAAACGAACGTCTTCTTGCGAAAACGCGCTCCAGGAATCGATAACGAAGTGCGACCGACCTCAGTTAAGCATCATTTAAGCGTCTAAGGTGTACAAATTGTAGGATGATCTTCTTGGTTTGCCCGTCCGTCAACCAAAAACACTGAAAACTCGTCAATAGGGTGCGTTGGTTTAATTTGTCTATCAAAATTTGCGGTAACGAATTTCCACCGCTTCAAAACGAGCGTCAAACAAGCATTAAAAATACAGAATTATCGGCTAAACACATTGTCGCTTCTACCCCCC
>JAHWFP010068351.1:53783-82599 GCA_023313725.1 Lithobius niger | reverse complement strand
CCCCCCCCCCCCCCCCCCCCCGCCTTGCGGGGGCTACACCTACGGCCCTGCGTAAACCCAGACATTTACGCCCCTGATTGACATGCCTACCCAGCTGGGGGCGAACGAAAATGTGTCGGGCCGGTTCCCCGCCACTCAACATCACGCGCAGAAAGAGATGGCAGCGCCCTCGAGGAAGAGAAAATCCAGCTAACAGATTCGAAAGCGAAACGAACGTCTTCTTGCGAAAACGCGCTCCAGGAATCGATAGCGAAGTGCGACCGACCTCAGTTAAGCATCATTTAAGCGTCTAAGGTGTACAAATTGTAGGCTGATCTTCTTGGTTTGCTCGTCCGTCAACAAAAAGCACTGAAAACTCGTCAATAGGGTGCGCTGGTTGAATTTGTCTATCAAAATTTGCGGTAACGAATTTCCATCGCTTCAAAACGAACGTCAAACAAGTATTAAAAATACAGCATTATCGGCTAAGGGCACGTTTATGCAACCACTCGCCTTTGCAATCTCGCAGCTAGATCTGTCAGCCGCCTCGCAACGAAAACAGCCAATAACGTGAATTCAGAAGCGTCTGGAATATTATTTCGTCATGAGGAATTCTTTATATTATTGACACGGATTATAAGATTGCAAGCATATATTCAAACGATGTCGGATTTAGCTAATCCAGGTAGCGTTGTTACCGTGGCAACGACACCTTTGCCATCGCAATTGAATTCTGGCTGCGAGAATGCAAAGGCGAGTCGTCGTGTAAATGCGCCCTAAACACATTGTCGCTTCTACTTTTTTTTTTCCTAATGAGCAACCAACGAAGACCAGAGCTTATTTCTTAATGCAACTAATGCAACTTGAAAAAATAAATAAAAATAAAAAAGATAAAATGTTCAAGTTTTAGGTTTTGCTGCTTTAATTTTAGGACAAAGTAGACATTTATGCCGTTAGAAAAAAAAAGTAGACATTTATGCCGTTTAAGGGTTCGCCCAGTATTTTTTTACATGTTTGACTTTTTAGCCTAGTGCTAAGTATGAATCGAAAAAAAATTCGTATCCGACTGGAAACTTCACATTTTTAATTGTATGCTTGTGCACCAACTAGCTCTTTTCTTTTTAATTAGTTTTACTTCTGATTACGAGTCACTAAAATATGACCATCGAAAATACTGAAGGGAACTGCACAAAAGTACGATTTTTAAATACAACAAATGTGTATTTTGTTAATAATAGCGGGAACATTGTCCACAAGGGTGAAAGAAACCGCCATGTTTTAGCCAAGTGTTGTTCCCAGAATAAAAACGGCTGCCAACAAGTTTTCTATGTGGGTTTGGGTTGGTATGGCATGAAGAAAACTTGGTGGTAGCCACCTTTACTCTGATATTACTACTTTACATTTTTCATTCGTGTGGGTTTTGTTTCTGAATCGCTTCTTTTGTTTGTATTTTGCTGGCAAACTATTTTTTCCAGTGCCCAGTTAGCCGTTTAGTCATGCGTTTTTCACAAAGCTATAGCTTTGTTTTGCCTCAAGGGTTGTGACTTTCTTGTTTCGAAGCATCTTCATCCCGTTCATGTCCGACATATACGCTAGTACATATCCACTACTGGTTTTGCGAAAATTTAGTTAGCCGTGTATCTATAGGATTATATACTTCGCTTAGGCCGGAGTAGCCTATAGGCGAGGGTGAGTAACGGTGTTAGGAAGTCATTGTGACAACCAATCAAAATGCAGCAATCAATGGATAGGGCAAGCATGTTCGTACTTTTCGCGGCAATCAGTGAAAAAGGTGGAGCATGTTCATTCTTCGCATGGGAGCAATGAAAAGCTTGAGCGTGCTCTTTGTACAGGCCAGTGAAAATGGACGAACGGCCGTCAACATGAAGGGTATGTTGGTTAGCAGCAACAATCAGTGATAAACGAAATATTAGAAAACAAAAACCAACTCGTTTGATGCCTAAGGTATAAGGTTTAACTAATCCGAAGTCAAAACAGCAAAGGAACACAAATAAATTCTCCCGTAAGGTTTCAGATACTGCAGTGTTGCTGTACTGTTTAGTCCGCGTGAAACCTTACTGCTGCATTCGAATGATTTTACCATTTTTACTTTTGCAGATGATAGATCAGCTAATGATTGGCGCATTCTACTTGGCTAAACGACATCGCTAGAAAATGTTTAAAAACGAATCATTTTAGTGTGTTAAGCATAGCTCTACAGGTAATTAAGGGTTCGTGCGAGTCCTTGAAAATCTGGAAATGTTCTGGAAAGTAATAATGAAATTTCCATGCCTGGAAAAGTGATTGAAAATCTTGAAAAATGATGTATCATCAGTAAGTTAATGAACGGAAAGTAGACGACGTAACTGAAGAACACTGGAACATTTATCCAAGAAAGTAGTCGAGTGTGCAGTCGTACATTATTCTTCCTTTATTTGAGCATGAAAAGTTTTGAAATTTTGGCTCTGGCTTTGAATGTATTTACGTGTATAATGGTTGGATAAGGCAGTAAGGTTTCACGTGGACTAAACAGTTCAGCAACACCGCAGTATCTGAAACCTTGGGAAACTTTATTTGTGTTACTTTGCTGTTTTGACTTCGGATCAGTTATACCTTACTTAAACCCCTTAGATTTAAACCCCTTAAATCTTCAGTATACGTTTTGCAACTGGCGTTTGCTGATTGGCATTGTTGCATAATAACAATGTAAAACAATCAATCTAGTCATTTAGAGCTCCATAACCCCTGAACCACTTGAACAATTAGAAAAGGCCTTATGGAAAGGGCACATCTACAGAGCAATACCTGTGAAATGAGCTAAGAACCAGCTTTATAAGACAAATAGTTTGATCTGTAAAGAACGCAGCAGGAACGTGTCTTGCGAAAAACAAGCCAAAAATGAAAATCGGCGATTTCAGCTCAAGTCCATGTCAAGTTCATGTCAGCTCATGTCAAGTTGGAAATTAATAAAAGTTCGTGTTCGTTAAGTCCAAGAAAACTGCATACTGAATTTGAGTAGAAACTATTGAAAGACAGCAGAGAAATTAAGTATCGAAATTTCGGCTTTAACATGGGAGGATGAGACCGAATTATGATCTGTACTGTTCATGGAAAACTATTGGTAATCCACCTGTGGGCCCCAACAAGCACAAACTGGAATTTCACTAGGGACTCTTTTGATTCTTTAATCTGGTGCCAAAATGAAGTTTTAACCCGGCTAAATGAATGCATGTTTCACACCCAGTTTCGGTCTATTTTTACTGGAATAAGTGTGCACATTTGAAAAGTACCTTTTGCTTCGGGGGCTGTCAAGCCAGTTACCATTTTGAATGTTCGATTGTAAAAGAGAAATGGTCGAAAAAATCCGCTTCAATAAAAAAAAAATGGAAATGTGAAATTTGTAGTCAAAAAACGAAATCCGGTTCAGAAACGAAAAAAAATTCTGAAATTGTTGATCACTGTACAGAGGAGCTTAGTGTTGATGGAAAAGTAAATATGAACAACCAAGAACCTTTAAACAAAGAGCTCGAAAATGCCAACGAAACCAGAGATGCTAAAATCCATGCAGACATTCTAGAAATAAAAAAAATTCTTTTTGGAATAAAACAAAAAGTTGACGAAATCCCAGACATTAAACGTGAATTAACTGAAGTCACAAAATCCTTAAACTTCGCACATGAAACAATTGAAGCGCTTCAAAAAGAAAACGATAGCCTAAAAAGCACAATGCAAAAATGCGACGAGCGAATCGATACTATTGAAAAGAAACTGGAAAGCATCGTTAAAGTGAAAGAAACAATGGACCACTTAGAAGCCAACCAAAATGAAAGAGACCAATACGAGAGAAACAAAAACTTGGAAATAACTGGTGTGGAAACTTGCAAGAATGAAAACATAGCTGACACCATGCAAAGAATACCTGAACGTTTTGAGATACCCAGTTATAACATCATCCAAATTGACAAAATGCACCGACTGCCATCTAGGAATGATAAAGGAACTTCGGCGATCATTGTTCAGTTCAAATTTAGACATGACAGAGACCTCTGGGTAAAACACAGGAAAAAAATCGTCACTAACGACGATTGTTTCCAGAGTGGAAATGGAACGAAAATTTATCTTAATGAGCAAATGACGCCTTACTACCGACAACTCTTTTGGCGAACAAAAGAATTTGCAAAGCAAAATGGTTATAAATTTGTATGGTTCAAGGAAGGTAAACTTAGGCTGAGAAAAAATGAAAAAGAAAAGTCAATTCACATCATAAAATGTGAAAATGACTTTAAAGTTCTTGATAGAATGAATCAATCTGAAAACGACCAACAAACACCTTCAGCTACGTAAATAAGATAAGAAACGATTTTTGTGATGCCCACGATATTTTCTTAAATGGTAACAATGATTCCATTAATATTTTGCACGTTAACATTAGGAGTCTCAGGAAAAACTGGGAACTGCTTAAAATCGATTTGCAAAGTACTGATATTATTTTTGATATAATATGCTTGACCGAGATTGGTATTAAGGAAAACGAAACTGAATTATATTCACTTGATAACTACGAAACTTTCTGGTGCACAAGAGAAGCTACTAGTCGGGGTGGAGGCATCTTACTTCTTGTGAGAGAGTCGAGATTAGACTTAGCCCCAGCTGTGAAAAATATTAAAATTGATAGTAATGATGCAATATTAGCAAATATCCAGATTAGTAATATTCAACTGACCCTGTTGATTATTTATAGACAGCCTACTCTAACAAATAAAAATAAATTCATTTCTGATTTAGGTTTAATACTTAAAAACTACGAAACAGTTGAAAATTTTTGTTTAATTGGTGATATCAATTTTGATATTTTAAATCAGAACCAAAAAAAGAGTGCTGAGTGCAGAACAACTGATAAATATTTGAATAAACTAGCATCTAACGGTTTTTTTGCTCAAATAGACTCACCTACTAGAGTTGAGACATACGGAAACCAAATTACGAGTTCTTGCATTGACCACTGTTTCATAAGAACAAAAGTACTAAACTGCGTTGGTGTTTGTGTAGAAAAAAAGTTAGCTGATCACTATTACATTGCAGTGAAAATCGATTTGCCAAATGATATTAAAGAAGAGAATGAAGTAGGAGAAATTTTTATTTTAAATCATAAAAACATTGTTAAAGAAATGAAAAACATCAATTGGCTTTGTTTAGATAAGTTTTGTAATGATCCAAACGAAATGTACAATGTTATCAAAGGTAAAATAAATAAAATTTACACTGAGAATACTACCGAAGGAAAAAATACCAAAAAGTAGTCCAGAGCAAAAAAACCATGGATAACCGAAGGTCTTGTGGACCTAATAAATAAAAAAAATTTAATGTGGAAACGTATTAAAAATAACGTCACCATTGATACTGTAAAGTTGAAAGAATACAATAGGCTTAAAATAGAAGTAGCCAAAAGAGTAAATGAGTGTAAACAAAAATACTTTACAAAATTGATTGATAATACTAATAATAAAAAAGAAAATATTTGGACACATCTAAACAAATTTATTGACAAAAAACAGAAGACATCTTTAGATCAGGAAATTCTAAAAGCTTTTAAGTATGATAATCCTAAGACATTAAGCGATAGAGTAAATAAACATTTCTCCAACGTTGTTCCCAAATTACGTAATTCTTACCAACAAAGGCTCAACTCCAATAAATACCTTGACAATCAAATGGGGAATATCCAAAACGTGAAAAATTCTATTGTAATTTATGAGTGTGACCCTTTCACGATTACTAACATTATCAAAAGTCTGAAGATTAACAATTCAACTGGAAATGACGGTATACTAATGTCTCATATTACCGACTCAATTGAAAATTCATCAATCTTTATTTCTAAGCTTATAAAAAGGTACAAAGATAAATTTAGACAATTACCGACCTATTGCACTTCTTTCTAACATTAATAAAATTATTGAAAAATTTTTCTTAAAAAATATTTTGAACTTTTTGAACAAACACAATATTATTACAAGTAAGCAATATGGTTTTAAACAAAAGCGAAGCACTGAAGATGCATTAAAACACATTAACGAATTAATTTCTTCTTCCCTTAACAACGGCAAGTACATTAAAGCAGTGCTGATTGACTTACAGAAGGCTTTTGATACCATTGATCATCAAAAACTTTTAAATAAATGTCAAAATTATGGGCTTAGGGGTAAATGTTTTAACATCCTCAAGAGTTACCTGAATAACAGAAAGGCATGTACCAAAATTTGTAACAATACCAGTGATCCAAGTGATATTTGCTTCGGAGTACCTCAAGGCTCTGTCCTAGGACCTCTTTTATTCAGCATTTACATAAACGATATCACGAACTGCATAAAAACATGCGAAATAATACTTTTTGCTGATGATATTGTTTTGCTGTCCATCCAGTCCGATAAACTAATTATGGAATCTAACCTAAAAGAAGATTTTGATAATTTAAACTATTGGTTTTTGACTAACGATTTATTCATAAATGAAGACAAAACCTGTTCAATTGATATAAGTTCTACACACCGAAAATATTCAAGTACCGATTTATATATTCATACAGAAAACTGTCTAAATTATTCAAACTGTACTTTAACCTGTACCAAGGTGAAGCAAGTTACTGAAAGTAAGTATCTTGGACTTGGGGTCGACAATTTTTGGAAACATGTTCATCACATTAATCTTCTGATCACTAAACTTAGAAAAATGATTCCTTTCTTCTATAAAATTAAATCGCTATTGAATAATAAGAACAAACGAATCGTCTTTGATGCATTGGTTACCAGTCATCTTAGATATGGTATTGAAGTGTATGGTTTTGCTTCTTCAACCCTTATTGATCGGCTACAAAAGGTACAAAATAAAATTTTAAAGGTTCTTTTCAGAAAACATAACCACTACAAATCTACTAAAGAATTATACAAGGAACACAGAATTTTAAATGTAACTAAATTGAGGAACTATATTATTATACACAAAAATTACCTTTGCAACGATTTAAAAATTAAAGATGAATTTAAAATGGGTTTCCTTCGCGATAAAACATTAAGGTTCCATAT
Organism: Lithobius niger; assembly: GCA_023313725.1. Taxonomy (NCBI): domain Eukaryota; kingdom Metazoa; phylum Arthropoda; class Chilopoda; order Lithobiomorpha; family Lithobiidae; genus Lithobius; species Lithobius niger. Next base: position 75,538 of record JAHWFP010068351.1, on the reverse strand, counting down.
TCCACTAATTAAAAATAATTATGGCTCAAAAACTAAAGATCATTATATTCCAACAATTTTCAATTTAATTCCATCAAAATTACTAAATTTAACTCAGTACACTTCAATCAAACACAAAATAAAAGAATGGCTAATTAACAACTAAGGTATAGTTTTATTTTTTTATTATTGTGTTTATTTTTTTTTTCTGTGTCTGTGATTATTATTATTTTTATATTTTTTACCATACTGTGTGATTTAATTTTGTTGTATAGATTTTTCTTTATCTTGATTGCGAAATGGTCTAAATGTGTAGCCAAACAAGGACTTTTATAGACCTTCGGCAACACTCTTTGAATAAAGGTTATTATTATTATTACTTAGTCTGTAGCAGAGTTACAGAAAACGAAAAAAAAAAAGGGAAACAACAGGCAACTAACTGGGCACGAGTTTAGTGTCAAAAACTATTTAAAAAAATGCTATTTGCGGGCATAAGTAATTCGTATGTATAAATACATTACTAACTTTAGGTATGTCGACAAAATAAAATAAACTAAAAAAGAAGTGATATCACAACCAAAACCCATTTGGGGGAAAGAACCCGTCAAGTTTCAGCCAATACAAGTAACGGCTGCCACCAATTTTCTACATGGTTCACCACGCTAAATCCGTGTACTGACCGAAAAGTGTCCTCCTTAGAAAACAGTGATGTCATCCCCACCAACGGACAATAATGGTCAGAGTTTTCATTTAACGTTTGGCCTAATAGTCAGTGAAAAGATTAGCTTGGTGGAAAAGTGTTATACTTAAAAAGTAGTGATATCACCCCCCCCCCCCCCCCCTCCCCGGCCAACGAACAATCGTCAAGCTAATCCACCAACTAATAATTCTAGCGTTGAATGATAAACGTGACCAGAGCTTTTGGTCCAGTAATCGGAGGGATTAGCTTGGCGGTTGTTCGAATGCGGGAGTGATATCACTATACTTTCTAAGGGAGGCACTTTTCGGCCAATTTCCTTCACCCAAGCGGGTTTTGTAGGTGATTATAAAACCCAACAACTGGATTACTGTTACGGTGCTTATAACTTACAGTTGCCATCACAAAGTCTAGGGTAGATGGTGAAAATATTGTTAACCCAATGGATGAATATAGTAGAATAATATATTACAACTGATACCGGTTGATCCATGCAGACGAAGGTAGCTATCGTTTAAGATTCGTATCGCCAAAGATGAGAAGCAGTGGTTGTGTGGGTGTATTTACCTTACGGTCCTGTCACACCCACGCACTCGAAACGCCCAAAGATACTGAAAGTCCTGTGTCTATTCAGTATCAGAATTATCAGAAAAAAATAAAAGGTAAAGGATCAATTCCCAGTATTTAGAAACTTTGAACGTTTCCCAAAAAATTCCAAAAAAACTGGTCGTGGTCAGTCAGCCTCCCTCTTCTAATGCCATTGGTTAAGAGTGGGAGTATATTGTCCATCGATCCGGCTTCGTCCACGGCGTTTTTCCCAGAATTATATGTCAGCAGACATCACAACAGCATTCCTTGAATAACTAAATGTCCCTACCCCCGTCTGTGGTCCGGTCTAACGACTAGTGGCAGAGCCGCTACAATATAAAGCTTTGCGACAATCTTCCATGCTAGAAAATTAGCCGTGTTACTTGTCTTGACACACAATACACAATCCAAATTTCAATCTTTATTTTAAAAACAGTCGCATGTGCTTCGTGTTATATTTTGTGTGATGTGGTTTTTTGTTTTTTTGTTTTTTTTTTTTTAATAAAGACTGAAATGTACATTGTGTATTGTGTGTCAGGACCAGCAAAGATCCATTTTCTGATTTTTACTAGAAAAACGCGTTTTATTATTGTAACGAAGTGTCAGCGAAAACGAAAAATTCTAATTGTTCTTGTATACTTGTTTTGATGGCAACTTTGGTAAATATTCTCCAGCTGTAACGATCATGGCTTCATACATCATTTGAACAAAATTGTTTAGGAGTTACTATTCTAGCTGGAGAGAGCTGAGCTGACGCTCCGTAAACGTAAAATCGAAATGTTTGGTCGTGTGTTCCACAACTGCCACACTTGCTGGACTTTGCAACAGGCTACTGCGATAATTAATGGAGGTGAGAAGAGACGCTCAAACGTACAGCGCAGGACATAAGCTCCAAAACATAAAGTACAGGATGTAAGAAATGCATCCACCCAGAAAAAAATTAAAATAAATACAACAAGAGAAAAAATACTATGGTATGCACTATGCAGTAACACAAATTATGGCGTGTCTTTTCTATTGAGCACTTAGAGAAACATGGGTATAAGGTGTAATGTCACCGCTAGTATTATTCGATGCAGTTTTCGTCAACCCCGATTTTTACGTGAATTGCACACCATACTCTTGTTTTGCTAAAGCACATTGCAACGACAGTTTCCTCTGCCATCTATGTTTACTCTTATTCCTGTAACTATAGGGCCATGGTAGGCCGCACTCCCTTGATGTTATGGCTCCATATTATGAATTGTGTGTGTTCTGTATTGGTGACAATGTATTTCAGTCTTGCTATGAACTTTCATGTAATGGTCTTACTCTTGGAGATCAGTGATCAAAGTGGCTCAGGCCTTGCCTGTCGCTATAGTGGCAGCTAGCAGAGATGGCGCATGGGATACCAGGATATACTACAGGAAGTGCCTTGCACCACCTGTGGTGGAGGCTGGCTGCAGCTCAGGGTATAAAAGGACCCTGCAGCTCCTTTAAGTCTCACTCTGGGATCTAGTCCCTAACCAGCAGCAACTCTTCCTAATGTGTGCCGTTCTACTACAGAAAACCGAGAGCATCATTGAAACAATGGTACCATCTCCTTAGGACACATCGTGTGGTGCTGGAAATAAACCCTGAAATCAACCATCCTTCGGCTTACTACGGACTTAGTGAGGTTGCAACTTCTAGGAAAACAAAAGCATGGTTTTGTATGATGTAAGTGTTACCGAATCCGACATATCCTACATATAACATTAAAAAAAAAAAAATAGGTTGAACACTCACCTAGGGTTTGCTTCACCCTGCGGAGACTTTTAAAACGTCCATGCTTCAATTTCGACCTCCTGCAAAATAAAAGAGAAATACATTTTGAATAAAGTTTTCGCCCGCCTAACTGCTCGTACAGAATTGCAGGATAAAAACCTGAATGGCCACTTCCTGGAAATTGCCATTTAAAAAAAAAATATGTGCTGTGTTTTGAACAGCGATGCTTATTGTAACCGATGTTTTTTGTTTGTTTCTCCCAGAAATGTTATGCCCCATGATGTTTTAGCCATGCGGTATCTTGTTTGCGACGTTTCGTCCGCATCCCAACATGGCCTAGTGACCCTAAAGGCTCCAGAAAACCTAAACCTTAATGCTTATGAAAACGTTAAGATATACCTAAAATGGGTAAAGTTTTTAAGTTTAATTTAAAGCTAAATGACAATAAGTCCGTCGAAAAACTTCGGTGACTGAACAAGAATTACTTCTGCAGCTCATTTTTTGTTTAAATAAATTTCTTGAAATCTGAAGTAATCTGAAGCAAACTAGTGCTCGAATAAATGAACCAACTCAATTTTGAACCTTACTAGACATTGCAGAAGGAATGAGAAGTTTTAGTAGTAAGTGAAGGGGCAGACAGCGGATGCGAACCGGGAAACATTCAATCACCACAGGAGGGCACAGATACTGTCTAGAACAGGCCAAATTAGATCCCATAGTTGCTGTAGGAGCATGATAGTCTCTCACACTACCTTCATCACATAGACTAGCAGAGACTAGCCAGGTCCCTTTTCCAGTCATCGACCAGATCAACTCCTTACGGCAACTAAGGCTGAGCTCTACCACTGCTCAACCACTAGGACCAGCTCCGACATACATTCGCCTATCAAAAGGAGTCACGCAAAATTTCATCACACTTTCTACTTTAGTTCAAAAAAGAATATTTCCTTATATGGGCGGGCATTTCACTGTTCTAATAGAAATAAATGTATTATTGGTTACTCGCTTCTGTATCGATCCATCGTTCGTTATAAGTGAAAGATGAATCACTTTGTAATGTACGATGGTTTGAACAGAAGCGAGCAATCCATAACACATTTAGTTCTATCAGAACAGTGAAATGCCCATATAAAGAAAACATTCTTTCTTGAACCACGGTATAGTGTACATTTTTATTTGGTGGAATCACTGCAAATAGGTTTATGGAAGAGTAAACAAGAAATATTCCTCCTTATTTCTTCTTTATTTCTCCTTTATTGAGCCGTTTGAGTGTATGATTTGTATTTCTTCTCCATTGCCTATGGCCGAGCATATTCGGTCGAATGGAGTCCTGGTAACGGTTGTGACCTTAATAACGGGCTCAATGCCAGTGGAGGATGTGGCCAGAGTGATTAAGGCGCTATGCAAGTGATCTGGGGGCAAACTGAGTAGCCAATTCGAATCCAGGTCATGCCACTCCGACGAAACGTAAGTGCATAAAGGTGGCTTACTTGAACTATGTTATTTCTAGTGTATGATTTTCGCTGATGGCTTATTTCACAATTTGCCGGTTTGAAATAGAAACAGAAAATGATCAAGGCACCAGTGCAAGCTGAGCATAGTCCCGAATAATAAAAATGTAGAAAAGTTAGTTTTAAAAGCGAGACTTAACATTTCGAGGAGAATATGAATTGAATAGAGAGAGCATTCCAGAAAGTAATGATCCTCTCAGTGAAGAAATAGCGAACCCTGCAATTTAAGTTAACTACTGGTAGTACCTTGCCGTATAGAGAGAAAAAAAGTTGTTAAGGATTCAGATTTAGGAAACTTTTAGAAAGTTAGAATACACAACCACACAATAACTTGGCCTTCAGGGATGTCAGCCCAGTTTTTTATGGTGATTTATTTCATTTTTTATTTTATTTTATAGAACAATGCCTGCTGAATTACTGCATTTGTTTTGGACCTTGAAATATAACCGTCCATAGTCGATTTGTATTTTTTTACGTGTCGATCAGGCACACAATGCAACGAATTCGTCATGCGTTGCAAGCATTGTACTCAAATTTAATAATAATAATAACTAGCAGAGTCGCTCGCTTCCCTCGCTCATTCCACGTCGTGTCGTTACGCTCGAGGAGCTTTCATGCTGCAACTGTTATCCTGCCGACAGACATTCCACGTCTAAAACGATCAAGCAAATGGTCAGAGTGCAGTAAGAGTTTTTCGTGAGACTTCACTGCATAAACAAATGATAAACATAAATCATTCCAACAGTCTGGCCATCCGAGAGCTATACGTGCACGTCGACATGCTTCCAGTAATTTCTTTGATTCCAAGAGCATCATAAAATTATGTGCTGATTATTTCGACGCAAACTAATTGTAATTATTGCTCACAGTTCGTCCATCACATTCCTAAGCGCACCTGCATGTCATCTAAATCATTCAAAACATACGATTTGTTTGTTTGGACATTTGTACGTCTTCTCCTCCGTGCTTCAGAAACACGACTGTTTGACACCGTTTTAAAACCAAATCTATTGTTTTGATTTTTCCATGCATCAAGTCAGTTAATACAAAACCAATTTTAAGATCTATATGTGGTGTGTTGCAAAATACGTCGTCCTTTTAGGTCATTTTTTCCGTGCATCCTTCCCCAGGTCGCTTCGCTTCGCTCGCATTTCGCTTCGCTCGAGGAGGTTTTCATGAACAAACTATGACGTCATGTACAAACATCAAGTGGGTTTAAAAAAAACAACTTTGACGTTACCTTTTCAGGGTTTTTCGCGTATTTGAGGGTCATAATATCAAGTTACAGCAATGAAAATAGGCCTATTAAAAGCGAAATTTAATTATCTTTTGTTTGGTCCTACTCCCATCTTTGTAGGTTACAGAGGAGTAGACCTACAAACACACTCTCACATCATACGAAAACTAAAACTAAAATCTTGAAACTTGGCCCAACAAAAGGCTGATGCCACACACGCAAACATAGTAAAATATTAACAACAAAGGAAACCACCACGTCAACGACTATACACCACCCTCAAATACTTATCCAAGTCAACATCCCTCATCCTCATTTTAAAATTAAGCAATGAGGTTGCCATGACAACACCAGGGGGAGTTCGTTCCGCATCCTACCCATTCGGTTTGAAAAGAAAAAGAAAAATTTACACATTAGGTTAACTCATTTACATCACATTACGTAGAATTGGATACGAATAAAATTAATTGCGATGTAATTTTGATTACCATTGCTTTTGAGTGAAGAATATAAGAGGCAGTGAATAGAACTAGACCAAGTCCGTTTCAAAATCGAACGAAATTTCACGTTCTGCTTCCTACCACTACCAGCTCTACAGACTTGGCCTTAGTCTATTTGTGTTCTGAGAGGCTCATATCAATTGAGAATGCAGGTAGACTAAGTCCGTTACGAAAGACACGAAACCAACTTTAGCCTGCTATTGTTTATAACAATGCAAAAAAAAAAAAAAAACACTTGGTCTAATTGTGTTTTCAGTGACGCAAGGGCTACAAAATGCTCTTTTCTTATTTCACTGATTTTAAGGATTTATTTCAGGCAGCTTAACGTCCTATTTTCTACTATATAGCCATTTATTTTTCCGAAAATCTCTTTATAAGGTATACATTCCTTCCGGTTGGCTTTCCTGTGCGGCTCTGTTTTGCAACATTAGTTCAGACGCGTGTAAATGGAGCAAAGACATTCATTTTCCTGTTTTTCCCCTCGCAAGAAACGGGAATGTTACATTCTTTCTAACCTATGTAAATGTCGCAAAAGCTATTTCGCGCAGGATGCTCGAAATTAGTGAGAAGGTATGTCCTTTTAACTCTTCTGTGAAGAGGCCTCGTGGGTTGTATGTGTTAGTCCCGCGTAAGTGTGGAGGCTTCGTCGTTTGAGTGTAGTGCAGGATGGGAAAGTGTTTGCCGTCTCGTTGTTGTTTGGATTTTGGCTCTTGCTATTGGTCCATTTTGCCACCCTGATGGTTTTGTCAACTCCATGTCCGATTCCAGATTTTTGTTGTTGTTGATACACCTTGTCCAGAACTCCCGTGCTACTGCATGCAAAGTATGGTTTGAATAGTCGTTGTGGTTTTCGCGTGATGCGCGGTCTAAGATTACAGTGGAGTGTCTTCATAGCGGAACTAGGCTACGCTCCAATTACTCCAATAGATCCCCGAAGCAAAATTTTGCGACACTAGCCTAGAAAATTATAAATTGTGATGTTACAATACGAGAATTATTTCGGTTTGTGACGACACAATTAATGCGTTTATGCTGGTTCGTTTATCAGACGATAATGCCAACTGAGACAGTAGCTGCGTTCTTCGCTGCGAGGAAAGTAGCTACTATCTCAGTTGACCTTAGTACATGCGCGAAAGACGTTCAGCGCGTGGCCGTTATAAAGCAGGCGGAATGTTATAAGGCAGGCCGGGTGTACCTTTAAGAGGTACCTGGTTGTTCTTGCTTTGGAGAATTATTGTTTTTTTTTTATTGTTTGTAAAACTATGATAATTTGTTAATTTTTATCTTTGTTGTCCATGAGGCTGATGGCCCACCAAGTATGAGTTCAGAAATAAACTGAAGTGAAACTGAACTGAACCGCCTGTCAGTGATATAAGTTCGTGTCAGCGTTGCTAGATGGCAACTCCTTCCCGGTGCGGCACAAGAAATCGATTGACTTGTGAGGAAATGTCAAACGTTGGGGATAGCATCTTTCCAGTAAACAATTACGGGGGACGGAAATAGGGAAGGAGTTTAACGAACTGCGTCGTTTTGTTGCCTTAAATGGCCAAACCGCAGTTGTGGTGATTTCCTCATACGTTATTTACCTAATTTCGGAATTTCCTTTTGGTGGGCGCTGATTGGAGGAGGGGGAGGGGTAAACCAGGTGCTTTAACTCGTCGTAGGATCAAAGAAAATTTACGCTCAGTTTCCAGAAGCAGTACTTTATTTTTTTTTTCAATTTAAAAAAAGGAATTCGTGCTAACACAAATTCGCCCTGCATGGGACATTTTATTTTCATTCCGTGGACCAATATTCACAGTTGTCGGGATATACACAATTGTCGGAAAATTAATTGGCTTCGTTTTATCACTTCCGAACTTGACCCTAGTCCATACAGATTCAAACCTATTTTCGATGCCTTTTGGACTTAAATGTCAGACTGCTTGAGCGGGAATTGAACCCAAGATCGTTGAGACCCCCCCAAAAAATTAGTCCGTATCTGAGCGGTATAGGGCTTCGGCCTTTGGTCTCAAAGGACGTGGGTTCAATTACCGCTAAGATATTTAAATCCAAAAGGCAACGTAAATAGGCCTACATCTATTTGGCTTTCTGTCATGTTTACTGACCCAGTATTGCCATTGAGTACCTTGATTTCCTGCAAGACCTGAACCTTACTGATACGTCACTAGACCAACTCGACCTTGTGTTAACGAGTGTTCCCAGTTACTTGATCTACTACTGACTTCCTCCTCACCTCTGACTATTATCCCATACTAGAGGAAGCCCGTGCTATGCACGGGGCCGGTCATGAATTAAGTTTACGGACACATTCCCGGGACATTTTTCCGGCACTCTTCCCCACGACTTGTCAGATTGATCGACCACTCATGCCTGCCTCCTGTTTGCATGCAGGTAGAATGGGAGAGCGCATTTTCAATGCGGGCGCGAGGAGGAGAGAAGTGGTTTTCCTTTTAGCCTTCTTTTTAGCCGTCCTCCGAGATTATTATAAAGATTCCTGGTTTGGGCATGGCGATCAGGATGTTGTCAATTTTTCTATCGATTTAACTTATTACACCTAATTTATTTCCTTCCCACTTAACATTTTTTTTAGACCATCCGCTCATTATCCATACGATGTGTGCTCATAAGCTCCATGTACTTGAGATTTTTCTCAGCCTCAAAAGGTAATGTAATCAAGGACATTAAGTAAGCTAAGGACTCTTCAAAAGCAAATGTAATTCAGTGTTAAAAAAAAAACCCACCTGAAACAATTTTCCCCCTTACCTCAGTAGGAAGTGGTACAATTTTAGAGACCCGCGTGCAACGCGAGCTTTCTGAGGAGTTACCGTTGATCCCAAACAAAGTGTGCAGCAGCAGCCCAAAGATCAGGGTTCTCGCCTCCAAACCAAGCGGGCTCGCGTTCGAATTCCGCCCCTAAACAAAAAGAAGTCAGTGTGCTTATCGGTCCGAAACACTTTAGGTCCAAATGTGTGCTCCTCTTAGGGTTAAGAAGGATAACAAAACTATTTTCCTGAGCTGCCTCAAAAATGATGGGAGGGGGGACTTTTCACTCTCGACAACTCAACCATCCCGCATACCAGTATCCAACCATACTAGTATGCCACATATATTCTTTTCTCTACTTGTTTTCTTGCATCTGGATTTGTACCTGTGTCTTCTTAAACTGGTACCATTAATTTCTCACGTTCATTTCGCTGCGCTCACATCTTTTAAGGAAAACTCATCTCAGTTCTGCGGTTTCTCTTGCAAACCCCTCTTTCTTTACTCCAATTCCATTCATTTGTGTATATACTTCTCCCACTCATTTGCAGGATTACCATGTTAGACCATATTTTTAGTCTGGTTTGAATTTCGTTGGTTCTTATTGATTTCAGTCCCTTTCCGAAATCCTCGTTCGTCTTATGTACAATGGTCGCTATACTGAATGCAATCATCTTCACATTCTTCCCGCCACTCAACACGGTTTCATCCCCAAGTCTTCTGTCTACCTATATTTAATGAAAATTTTGCTAACCAGGTAACGAAACTACAAGACAAATTTTGCCTATTCGCACAAACCAAAAAAATTAAACGTCTTTCAAATTCAAAGTCATATTACATCAATTTGAAAGACGTATAATTTTATTGCAGGAGACTTAGATGTTAATTTAATAGTTAAAACTTTAAAAATTAAAGAGTCAACCGGTACTGACGGATTTCAAATAGAACATATTCTTATGCTTAATAATATAGCAAAGTTTCTTTTCCCATTAGTTAACATTATTATTGGAAATGAAATTTGGTCTACGAAACTAAAAACTCAAATTACTAGTCCTATTTATAAAAAAGGATTACCATTCAGCAAGTCATAAATAAAATACTTGAAAATCACTTTGGAATTACAATGCAAAGATTTTTAGTTAAAATAATACAATATCTAAATGTTCAACTCAGCTTGGTTTTCAACAAAAAAAAAAGGAACTATTGATGCATTAAATATAATTTTAAACAAAGAATCATAAAAGCATTAAATAAAAGTAAATTCGTGCTAATCGACTTACAGAAACCTTTTGACACCATATGAAAGAAACATTCTAATCAATAAAATTAAACGAGTAGGACCATTGCTTATATCCCAATTCTTTGACACTATTTACTTCAACGTTGGACCATTGTCAGAAAAATTTTGCACAACCATCTACATAAATAATAAGCAGCATCGGCAGCACCGGCCTCACCATCCCGTCGTACAATCAAGTACCCCACCCTGTAGTGCCATCTGTTGACGGGATTCGCCTTCAAATTCCGGTTGGGACCCTTTTCCAACGTCTTCAAACAGATGGCGCCACTTACCAAACTTGCCATGTCGCCGTCTGTTGAGGCCTTAGTCTACAAGTTCGGGTTATAGCACTTTTTTCTAAAGTCTTCGAAGAGATGGCGCCACTTACCAGACCTGCCGCACCAACGTTTTAGTCGCCTGGAATCTGCCATTGTCGGCGTTTGATCTAAATAAAAAACAACCCGTGTCTACTAAACGTGACAACTTTAAACCAAACGACGATTGGTTCTCAATTTCGTGGCCCCGTTTAGGCCTCGAAATTGGCAGCCTGATACGATGGAAAGGCGCATTTATTTCCTAAATGCTCACTTCAGAAAAGAGTTGAATTGTTTGTAAGTGGGCTGCAACAATCGTTCCTTGCAACAATTTGCAATGCGTGGCACCGAGGTCAATTGTTTCAAAGGATTACTCGCTTACTGAATGCTGGATTTCTCAATGTTAGGTTTTTTTTAGCCTTCAGTCAAACATACGCATGCGACTTTAACGGGGCTGCACCAAAGGAGAAATGTCACGGGGCCGCGTTTTCGGAGAAGGAGCGGGAACAGGTCTCTGGGACGGGGCAGGAGTTTGGGGATTGGGGGGTTAAGGTAATTGTGGAGGGAGGCCATATGTGATACATTTTCATAAATTTGAAACCAAACACCAAACACCTGAGGTGCCGAAGGGAGGCGGAGAGATATTCAGAATCCACACTATGGGAGTACAGGAAGGGGGTGCAACGGGGTGCGGCAGGGGGGCAGGGGGGTCAGGGACGTGCGGATGGGGGGAGGGGTGAGCAGCATGCGCACGAGTACAACTAACTAGTCTTACATTATAAACTAAAGTCTCATAGCAGAAATGCACACGACCCCCCCCGAAAAATGGCTATTCCCCCTACAATGAAAACCAGCGAGTGTGTCAATTCTTTGGCTAGAAGTTGAAACTGAAACGTTGTTGCTTTGAAAAGCAGTTAAAATTGGCACATTGTTGCCCCGATTAACAATTTGCTCAGCGCGGTAAAGAAGTTGAAAATGGCACATTGTTGCCCCTACTAACAATTGGCTTTGCTCGGTCATTTCAGAGGCAAGTCTTAAATGACATCATGCACAAAGAACAGTTACTTTTTACACGCTACGGGGAGTGGGGAGAAAGGCCTGAACAGCATACCCGTGTTTGGGGCAGTGCGTCTTTTAGCCATGCTCTTTAGGAAAAAAAAGAGATTGGAAGGGTTGTGAGGGGTGGGGGGCAACACGTCTGTTACCATTAAGCATATATGATTACGCATTAACTTAACCATACAAAGTAAGTTTTTTGGGTAGGATAAGAGGAAAAGGGAAGGGAGAGCACACGTACAGGCTGGGAGGAAAATGGGAGTACTCCAACAAGCGAAATTGCCTGTCGTGTTCAACGTTCAGGCAACACCGATCGAAAACTGGGAAACAACCACGGGCCAAAAAAAAACCACGGCCGAAACAAATCCCAGGCGAAGCCGGGTAAGTATGCGATGCTAGTGAGTAGATAAAAGAATACCGTAGGGCTCTAAACTAATCATGAATAAACTAATAATGTCAATTGGTGCAATCTGATTATGACATTGTTGGGCCATGAACATCAAAACAGCTTTAATGCTAGCTGTCTTGTTAAAAGAAAAGAAAACAGTATGACTTCGTGACAAGCTATGCTTTTTCAACAGTAAGCCAACATTACGGAATTCGAATTAGTAACGTGTTCTGTGCCTACGAGGCAACAACTTCATCGAGGCAAATTTTCACTCGACATTGCAAAAATCAACTAATTGGCTTGTCGCATTTCTATGACGTCAAAAGGGTGGCATTTGACAAATTCCGGTTAAACAAATATCCATAAAATTAGTCAGGAGCTCTCATAAAACGAAACGGGTGTGATGTCGTCTTCGCTAAACGACTGCCGTTTCGTTTGATGGGGGCACCGTGTTTGCTTCCAGTAATGATAATATAGGCTCGGAAATTGACGACTTTCATAAAGCATTTTTATTACTCTTGTCAACACTGACACATATCTCATGATCGTGTTTGAAACGACTCTTTACCGAGAATTTAAAATGTAAAGGCGCCTGCTATTTAATGACGAAGGGGGGTTGCAAATTTTACAAGCAAGGTGGCGGCTTGTTTTACAAACAAGCCAGTCTTTAGTGTGCTCATAACACGTTTATCTTCGTGTATACCGCTTCGAATAATTGCTTAATTTCGGTTGTAAACTCTCGTGAATCCCCATAAGAGTTCATTTAAGACAGATTTACTAGTTATGCTCGGCAGTCAGGTGCGCGAACTTGCTTTGTATATCAGAAATAAAAATTGTAATTAAACTTCCAACGTTCACTAGACTCAAATGAGTTAATTGGACAGTGGTGCAGCAGCTGTCAACGAGCATCGCAGTAAATATATTTAGCACGAAGACATAAAGCACAGATACTGTAGTACACTGCAAAATTATACGTAAACAACGGAAAGGTTAATGGTGTCATCTCTTTAATTTGAACTTCATGTGGTATTAATGTCGAAGTTTTATTTTTGGACTCTCAGATTCTTTTGTCGTCATTTCTGTTCAGAGATGTAGCCAAAAAACAACAACCTTACGTAATTAAAGAGTTTAAATTCAGAGGTTCAAACACAGAGATGTAGTGTACGATAATAATAATAATAATAATAATAATATTTTATTACAGTTACAAAAATACAAAATAGACAGTTCGAAAAACAAAGGAGCACGAAGCTAAAAAAGCTTGTAAGTGCAAATTGGAAAATCAGTAAACAAATTATGTTTCATATATGTGTTAGAATATCACAATAAAAATGTTTTTAATACTTACTACAAATAAAATGAAAGTCATAAAATAAACTTGTTAATGGTACAAACCAATGGTACTAAACAAGTTATTATTATTAAAGCAGGTTTTGTGTAGTAATAGTCACGGGAATATTAATTATTTTTCAAAATCCATTGTTTCAGTTTAACTTTCATCTCGTTGATGCTCGCCATATTTCTTAGAAATACAGGTATTTCAACACCAGATATTTGCCTTACGTTACTTGCACTGGATCATGGAGTAATCTGGTGGGCAGTGTGTTGACTAAAATAGGAGGAAAAATATCCCATTGAAATAACATTGACAGCTGTTTAGGCACCGGAATTCGTGGCAATGGAATTCAAACAACTAATTTTGTAACAACTGTTTACATAAGTTAAGGCAACACACTTCCTGACTGCGAAAACCGTTGTCTGTAGTAAGCCATACGTTTTTGTCAAAATAAAAAAGAGTTAAGTGTACATATGGGCATACAAACTTCAACTAAGTTCAGTCGAATTTGGGGTTTCTGCTACTTCAGCAATATTTTTTATTTTAACAGTGAACGAAAGAAAAAATGTAAAAATACGACCATGTTCATCATTGCGTCCTCTGTTATTTCATGCCAGAATTTTATCTGTGCTAGTAATACGCTCTTGTCAAAAAAATCTAAAAATCGTCTTTTATTCAGTCAGAAGGAAATCCTATGAAAAAATGTTAAGTCCAAACTTTGTGTAGAAAGCATGAAAGGCAACTGGATGTACATGAAGGGTAACTGGCGTTTTTGTCGTGTTGCAGAATCGTTTTCGTGAATAAGTGAAGAATATTTCTTCAAATGCCTCACAAACACTTAAGATGTAAGTTTGCAAACGTGCCTTGTGTGTTCGTCGTCGAAATTCAGTATAATTTCTGACTGGGAAGAGAGCAACAAATACCCTCGACACACTCCGTCGCCCATCTCCAGGCCAACTGAATTCTTAATTAATCTAACAGCTTTTTTTTGAAAGGCTTAAGATAAAGGTTATATTCTTAGCTGAATAAGCATACATAAGCTATTTCTGCAATGTTACAAAAAATAATATTAAAGAATGACGACTGCCAAAATTACTTGCTTGGGACTCGAATATTCCACTTAGATGTGCCATGCTACGAAACAGTGGTTGCAAATTGAAGTGTGTTTTGCCCCAATATGGCGCCGTGTTTTTCGTTAAACCCAAAGTTTATTGATATGAAACCCAATAAAAAGTAACAATTTGTTGAAAGCTTGTTTTACTAGAGTGGGTCGAGGGGGAGGGGAGGGTATGAATATGACACTAAAGGGGAATATAGCAGTCCCATAACGCTCATGCTGTAGGACGTTTGAAGCCATGGCACCGGACGGGGGCAAGAGGGACAATTTTGCTAGGTAAATCCAATCGTAAATTCATAGGATCTTTTACATGCCACAATCGACATGAGCACGAGGCACTACAGGGCCCGAAAAGGCCATGGGTGGCTGAGGTCAGGAGCAAACCCAGGACTTTTTTGCACGAGAAATGGTCGTGCTAACCATTATTCCAGCTGGTCATCCCCCCCCCCCCACCAGCTGTCATCCCCCCCAACAGTCATGCCGAACCATCCAGGATAATGTAAGAGGCTACCAGCCTCCTTCAAAGCCTTTTCGTTGTGTGTGTGGGGGGTGGGGGGGAGAAGACGGCTTAGTTATTTTCCCATAAAGAGATACCAAGAAATGATTTTAAAAATAACGCAAACTTGAGGCTAACAGTATAACAACACTTCAACTCCAAGTTTTATTTTAGTAAGTTGCTAAGCCACCTTTTTTATAGCTGGGATGTTCTCCAAGTGCCCTCTCTGAGCAAAGAAATGCACTAGCTGGACGAGGGAGATTTCTCACGTTGTTATTAAATTTATTCGGAATTACATAAGCTCTATTTCTATTTCCGTGTGAATTCCTCCAAGTTGGAGTTACTAGCCAATCTAATGAAGTCCTAGTTGGTCTGTTCATTTTAATTTTGAACATGTTATTAAAGTAATTGCTTGTCAAAATTTGATAGTCAATTAATTGTAAAACACTGAAAATTTTATTATCTTTTAATAAAGTAACAGCTGATTTATTAATGCCTGCTATTTGAAACAAGACCTTTATAGCTTTATTTTGTAATTCTTGTAGTCTGTACAGGTAGCATTTCGTATTAGTTCCATATATACTACATGCATATTGTATTTGAAAATTTATCCATGCTTCGAAAAGATATTTCGTAGTATTAGCAGAAAGCAAAAATCGTATTTTGTATAGAAGAGGTATTGTTTTCTGATCCTGCTGATTGTTAAGTCAATATGCTTTTCACATTTCCAGTGCTCATCTATTTCAAGTCCTAAATATTTTGAATTCTTTACTTTTTCAATGTTTATAGTTTCACTGCCTAATGTTAAAGTTATGTTTTTTTTCTGAATGCTTCAGCATATGAGAAGTTTTAAACTTTAGGAAACATGTGTTGGACTAATGAAAAGATTGTTATGTACAAGATATTAATTTAGAACGTTAAAATCTGTCTGTAGCATGTCGATCATTGTGTCGTAGTTGTAGTTTATCGAAAGCATAAAGGTCAAATATGTGTTTAAATTTGAATTCCCGATATCCTTTACATCCAATAAAAAAAAAAATAATAATAATATGTTAGGTGCTGGAGCAGACAGGTCTGACCCTAACGAGTTATTAAAATTCAGCCTAAAAAAAACGGGGAGAGGGCATGAGGCAACATTTAGGTACGAAACACGGTCACACAGCCAGAGAACCCAAGTCAATTAAAAAACAAAAGTAATGAATATAAGAGTGGCAGCAATAAGAAATAAATGCATGGTATACACACAGAGCCAGACGCTCAACTTCTGTAAGTAAAAGTAATACCATAGATAGGTACTAAAAATTATAATAATATAAAAATAAAATCACAGGTTAAGTTTGGAAGCAGGCAGTAATGTACCACAAACCATCGTTGATAAGTGACCAATAGGTTACTTAGGGAAATACGTGTATTAAGAATCAAATGAGTGGTAAGTGATTTAAATTAAATGATATAACATTATAATAAAAAAAAAATGTTAAACACAGCCAAACAAATAAGCTGATAAGTCCACAGCACGTAATTTGGCCTTGAAAGACTTCAAAGAAACAGCAGTTACCAACTCGCCAGGCAGGTTGTTCCACACACTAACAACACGATTAGTAAAGAAACATTTTCGGCAGTCACTAGTAAAAGTTACAGCTGGCCTGTTTCTACAAGATGGTCTACAGGATGGTCTACTGCTTTTCGCTTACATCCATTTAGAAATTATTTTCATGACAATCCCATGCCTGTCGAACAACTGAATTACAATGAGACGGCTGTGAAGCGTGACAACCGCCTTCATTGACGTTCTTTTGCATGAGTGTCCCTTTGGAGCTAAACCAGACCTTATTTATACGGCTCTTCCCGCCGAGCTGCTCGTAACAGTCACTTGACGAATACGCATGTCGGGCGCACGTGCCATCGTAGCCACTTCATGTTCTTGCTTTATACCCTGTTCCACATTATGTTTGCAGGAAACTGACTGTGGACAGCACGTTTCTGTGGATATCACACTTGTAGAATAAAATAGACGTTGTCAGCCAGTAAGTTATACAGCTTTTTTGATGGCCCGATCGGTAGATGTTAAGTGGAAGGAACCACCATCGTAAACCGGAGTACCCGGAGGAAACCCTCGTACAACGGGCGGGAAACAACCGGAGAAAAAACCGTACATATACACTTCCCTTCCCAGGATCGAACCCGGGTCTGAAGGAAGCCAGAGATCTACAGTTGGGACCAAGACGTCTATCGAATCTGACGACCCAGTGCTCGCAGCTATTCACGCACCAGTTACTGTTACCATCTACGAATGATTTATTTATGTTTTATTTTTCCACTCGTAAGTGTAAGGAAATGTGGCGTTACACAGCCAGTTTCCCGCAAACATAATGTAGAACAGGCTATAGCAACAGTCTCCTGTCTTTCGTTCGTCGAACACGACAATTAGTGCAGTTAAGTAATTACCTTGGAGGTACCACACACTTCCCCACTGACAACACTAATACGAAGCACCAATATTTCACACCTCAGCACTCTGGTCACCACTCTTTAAGAAACAACCAACCACTTATTCGTTCCACAATGAAGCCATCTAAAAGGCTTTCTTTTCGCTCCATCTCTTCTTCTCATACCACAACAAACTAACATCCAATTCCAAACAACCCTCCAAACAATTCAAACTCTAGCTGTTCTTAGACAATTTCAAAGTTCACCACTGGAGAAAATGACACTGGCAAGACAAGGGAAGAATAATGTAAGGGCCATACCGTCGACTACCGTCAGGGCTAAAGTGTTTAGTGTTCTTCAGTCAAGTTGTCTACTATCTGTTCATCACGGATCTGGTGATACATATACCAATTTTCAAGATTTGCAAGCATTTTTCCATTCATAAAATTTCATATTACTTTCCAGGACATTTCCAAGTTTTCAAGGAGTCGTACGAACCCTGAACTACCTATACAGCTGTGCTAAGCGCACTCAGACGATTAGTTCTTAACCATTTTCCAGCGATGTCGCTTAGCATTTAGTAGAATGCACCAATCATTAGCTCACCTATCGTGTACAAAGGTAGCAAATGCTCAACATATTCGAATACAGCAGTAAGGTTTCACGTGAACTAAACAGTACAGTAACAGTGCAGTAGCTAAAACCTTACAGGAAATTTTAAATGTGTTCCTTTGCTGTTGTGGCTTCGAACCAGTTAAAACTTACCTTAAAAACCAGACACTCCCAAGCTTTTGTACAGTATTCTTCCCCTGGACTAGCATGAAATGGGGCCCCCCCCCCCCCCCATTGTCGGGGTGCCCCCAAGCACCAATCTTATAATAATGTAATTTTTAAAAAGCAGTTGATAGCAAGTCTAAGGCTATCATTGGCGAGAACTTGGTATAGATTGCAAAGTTAGGTTTACTACTGATCTTTATAATACGCAAAGCATTATTCGTTTAGCTTGACTCGAATATCTCCTCTACAGACATTGAAGTATTACTTTAATATAGAAAGCAGAGTCTTAATTCGTTTGATGTTTGGGGTCAGGTTCAAATTAAACCGACGTAAAAACAGGAAAGGAACTTGAACAACTTTCTTATAATGTTTTACTGTTGCAGTTATCTAGTATATGAACCTTTCTGGTGCATTAAGGATTTTGGTTTAGTGGGGAGTGGGGGTCATTTTCAATGTTTGTTAACGTCGGTTTGCTGATAGTTGCCATGTCGCCTTGTGTCTGCATGTCTGTGTCCATTTTATTAATACATGCATAGCTAAACAGCTTAAAGACCGAAGGATGACAAAAAAAAAGGTGTGTTAACTGCTAGTTAGCTCATCGAACGGTATCAAGACTATTTGCCTGACACCAAGTCCAGAATAAAACCAACGATAAGTGATAAAGTATGAATTATAAGTTATGTGTAAATTTTCATGTAAATTCTAAGCTAATTTTGGTTAAACGTTCACCGACGTCAAAATTGCGGGAAAATATCCACAAATTTGTGTACTGATAGCTCTTCATCCAACACTGGTTGGTAACCTAAACACAATAAAACTAACAGGAACTA
This sequence comes from Lithobius niger, assembly GCA_023313725.1. Classification (NCBI taxonomy): domain Eukaryota; kingdom Metazoa; phylum Arthropoda; class Chilopoda; order Lithobiomorpha; family Lithobiidae; genus Lithobius; species Lithobius niger. The sequence goes on along the minus strand of JAHWFP010068351.1, from coordinate 56,494 downwards.
TCTGTTGTATACCTGTTTTTTTTTATTATTAGCACTGGTGTAAAGTGGACTACACATTAGATATTAAAGGGGAATCCGACCTGTCTTATAACATTCCGCGTGCCTTATAACAGCTACGCGCAAATCGCCATCCGCGCATTTACAGCGCCAAGGTCGGCTGGGGTGGTAGCTGCGCTGCTGTATCGGTTGGCTTTGGAAATAGTACACGAAACAGAATCAAGTTAAAGATTGTGTCGTCACAAACCGGAATGATTCCCGTATTTTAACATCACAATTTATAATTTTGCTTCGGCGATCTATTGGAATAATTAATTTTAATATTTACTGCATTAGTCTTTTAATCTCATAGTAATTACTACCAAACGATTAAAATTAGTACTGCGCACACACACAGATAAAACTTCAAGGTCATTCTAGGCGCGAAAAGCATCATATACGTAAATACGTAAAAGTTCCCCAATATTCAGCAGCAAATCTCCTAGACGCCACATTTTAAAACGGCGAAAGACTAACGGTAAGTAAATAGACCTTTGGGGCCGTACTTGATGTGGAGGATCAAGAAAAATGGCGGTGGGAGGTATATCCCTTTAAAGTAACGTTATATACGTTACAGGAAACGCTTCTGCATGTTAGTTTCCTGTTTTTACCTCGGTTTAGCCATAGGAGAAAAAACTTAACGCGAACGCATTGGTTCCCTTTTCGATCAAACGAGGACGCGGCGGATGTAGGTTCATAGCAACGCCCCTGCGCTGTAGTGTGTTCGTTAATAGCAGGTGAATGAACACCTACTGAGTGGATAGTGGATGTGAATGGACGATTGTGAGTGCATTTCCAGGCAGTAAACTTAGGAGTTAATATAGCACACTGCATAAGTTACATCGTTCAAATTAGGGCCATATTTCAATTCATTCTGTAAACATCCGTTCAGGTATATCAAACCATACAATCAGTAATTACCCTTTACTGGTTTTAAAAAATGGTTGTAATATAGCTCTTACATTCGGAGAACGAATTAGTTGTAATGCTGTGATGTTATTGTTTACAGCATCGTATCAACGGAAATACATGTCGGCCACACAATGAAAGACAGACAACAATTCTATCGAAAAAAACTACCATTCCGTTGCTTACCGCGAATTAGTAGTTACATGGCTAAAAGCGATGACAAATTCGGCCAAAACGAGCGACGAACCAAGATGACGGCGCTCACTTTCCGTTAAAGTGCCAGGTTGCCATTGAAGTGGCATTTTTATTTCCATCCCCACCGCTTTCTTCTTCTATGGTTTAGCTGAACCTTTCCTACGCAGTCCACTTGTTTGCGTATAATGCCGTCAAATGCTCGACGGTCAATATCCCACAAAGTTCTGTACATTTGCTGGTTGTGGTATAAGCCGTACGGGTCACTCAATTTTCTGGGGTCCTTTTTTTTTTGAACCGTAATTCTTTTAAAATTAATTGGCTTGCCGTTGTCGGCGTCACCTTCTCGTCTTTATTTTTTGCTGATCGTTATCGAAGAAAGGGTCCCATCTGAACAATAAGAGGATCAGACGTTTTGCCGCTTCTTTCAGACTCCACTGAAGACCGTAAATGCGGACAATCAGCCAAAATAAAGCTTTTTAATTAATAAGCCTATACGCAATTCTAATACAAGTTCTCGAATTTGTCTGTCTGTAGAATAAAAAAAAAAGTCCAAATATGCTACCAAGTATACGTATTCACAAAGTTCCCGGACGTATCAAGCAGGGGTGGCACGATTATTCGAGAATTCGATAATATCGCAATAAAAATTTCTGTCGATTATCGTATCACACTTTTTTTTTATTTATCGAATTATCGTGCAAACCCCAAACCTTAAATTGACATATCTCGGAAACCGTAATAGCTAGAAATAAGTGGTTTGCGGCATTGCATGTGGAATTACGAGGGCTCTCCTACCAAGTGTGCAAAACTGTTGCTAGCCACTTTAGGTGATTGGAGAGTTAAATTAATGCAAACTTTATTTAAGCGTCAAGTAGCATCGCACCTGCTAAAATTGTTTCTACATGATGAGGAAGTAATGGACAATGGCAAGTGCACTTTCATGTTTACTTGCCACACGGCGAGTGCCACACAATTCACATTCGTGAAGGTTGAACTGTCGGCTTTAGCCAAGGTTTTTTTTTTGGTGGAGCGAGCGAGCGAAGCGTAGCCTATAACGGACACCAAATTGCAAAATGTTGGTTGGTTGGTTGCACATTTTTAGTCCGGGTGGAGCCCAAACGAAAGATCGGATTGGAATGAAATTTGGTACAACGCTTGATACCCTAATAATTAGTATTGCTGCGCCAAAATTTCCGTAAATCGAACAATTATTGTGGGAGAAATTACAAATTTCCGAATTTATTTCTAACACTCACCACTGTAAATTTGGAGTCGTGAATAGTTAAGGAATTCCGACGAAGCATACACCATGCTGGTGGTAGTCAAGTGAACTTTAAAAAACACGGCAAATTAAAATTTGGTTGCTTCTTTCTATCTGATAACCTTTTTCGACGTAACTCAATTAAATAATTACATTTGGTTGTCGCCTTTTAACCACTACTGGAACATCGCAACCATAAAAAACAGAAGGATTCCGTTAACGATACACCTTAGCATCATTTGAAAAAAGGAATACTTGGAGGGATTACCTTCAGCATCATTTGAAAAAAGGAATACTTGGAGGTATTACC
>JAHWFP010068351.1:12779-25533 GCA_023313725.1 Lithobius niger | reverse complement strand
GTAATAAATACGCCTTTGTGCATGTGAAGTAATAAATACGCCTTTGTATACCGGAAATAAACAAATACGCCTTTGCACACCTGGAATAAATAAATAGGCATTGGAGACATTGTAAGGGAGGATTAAACAAACGAAGCTTCAACATTCAGCAAGAGGGCGAGCGGGGTCATTCTTCCCACGGTAGCAAAGAAAAAGTGCGCGCGACCAACAATGAAAACGGATATGTGCTCTATCAATTACTTGCGGCCGTCTTGTGGCGGCCGTCTTGTGGCCGTCTCGTTGCCGTCCATCCTACGCGACAACTCGATTAACAAACGAAGCTTCAACAATCAGCAAGAGGGCGAGCAGGCTCATTCTTCCCACGGTAGCAAAGAAAAAGGGCGAGCGACCAACAATGAAAACGGATATGTGCTCTATCAATTACTTGCGGCCGTCTTGTGGCGGCCGTCGTGTGGCCATCTCGTTGCCGTCCATCCTACGCGACAACTCGATTTTATTAATAAAGATAATACAATGAACTCCACTACTGAATGTTCAACAAACCAAGATTAGTTTGTTTATTCACAGGGCACTGGCCCCTAGCCGTAGGCCCACAACACACTAACAATACAACCATACAAGTAAAACAATATAAGCAAAACAGCGCATTACTTAGTACCACTTCCAACACACACCATCGCAACAAAACAAGGTGTTCTTTAAGCAACAATTTCTCACATGTTGCCAGCATTGTGAAAAGTATAACAACCTAATCAAAACCTCTGAATTGTTTGGCTATTGTTTAATCATAACATGATAAGCCATCATACTACTAGGAAATCTTTTGTTTTTTTTTAAATGGTTTTACCTGCAGGATGATTTCTTAACCGTTTGGTATCAACTATTAAAATACCGCAATTCTGAATTAGGAAGAACGTTAACACTACGACAGAAAAACGTAAACGTTAACTGTAGTCACTTACATGGCAACAAATGAAGCATTACTTCAATGACTATTTACTTCCTTTCGAAAACTCATTTACTGACGTGCTACAATTATGAAACTAAAAATGCCTTAAGTAGTAAAAACTACAGAAGCCTTTTATTTCTTTCCCCTTATCAGAATAGATGATTATTACCTTCATTATCTAACCAATTTTTGAAGGCCCTATTCCGCACTTGATGGGGCTTAACAACAAACTAAAATCAGTAACATTGAGTCTTATTCTGGGTATCCTAGTATCTTTTAGGTTAATGACTGTGTGGTCGGTCGGGTACAGATGCACACGAGCAGGGTTAGGTTATCCCCTGCCCTCACCAATAAACAGTTCACAAAATAATGCTGTAGCCTAGCTTATGTAAGTATGGTTTTTTTTAGTAAAAGTAAATTTAACGATATATTAGTTTTTGTTTTCCTTAGTGAATTTTAGGTTCACCGCCGCTAAAGCAACAGGCTGCTTTGCACGTTTTCCAACCTGTCGTCCCCGATCCCTCCCCCGCACTTCCCGCAGAATTGTGGCGATGACCTTAATCGGATGTCCAAAAAAACATTTTTGAAAACTGGGAGTCTCAATACTTAATCCAGCAGAAAATCCACTCGAAGACGACACAAGAAGTAGATAGGGGGGTGTAAAAACATTTTTTTCTTACTGTTTGTTAGTCCTCGAGTGGATTTTTTACTGCATTAAGTTTTGAGACGCCCAGTTTTCAAAACCGGTTTTTTTTTTGCAATCCAATTAAGGTCAGTGCCACAATTCTGCGGAAAGTGCGGAGGAGGGATCGGGGACCGGTTGGAAAGCGTTCAAATCAGCCTGCTGATGGCGGCGACGAACCCTAAAATTCACTAAGGACAATAAAAACTAATGTAGCGTTAAATTTACTTTTACTAAAAAAAAAACATACTATAAGTTAGGCTACAACATTCAGTACCTTCCTAAGGCACCGAACAGAACGAACCAAACGCACCACTGTTGGTAACAGTTCAGCTTATCTACATAATTAAAATCATATGATGTGCGTGCGTGCGTGCGTGTTTGTACCTCTACTCCTCCGGAACCAAAGCACCTACAAAGATGGGAGGACCAAACGAAAGATAATTAAATTTCGCTTTTAATAGGCCTATTTTCATCGCTGTAACTTGATATTATCACCTTCAAATATGCGAAAGAACCTGAAAAACGAACGTCAAAGTTTTTTTTTAACCCTCTTCATGTTTGTTCATGACGTCATAGTTTGTTCATGAAAACCTCCTCGAGCAAAGAGAGATGATCTGGAAAAGGGCGCACGGACGACGTATTTTGCAACACACCACATATACATCTTAAAATTGGTTTTATACTAACTGACCTGATGCAGGGAAAAATCAAAACAATTGATTTGGTTTTAAAACGGTGTCAAACATTCGTGTTTCTGTAGTACGGAGGTGCGCGGATTGAACGAGCAAAGCGAGCGATTTCCACGTAAAGGAAACCTTTTGAATGCGTGGCTCGCTTTGCTCTATCAATCTTTTATCTCTCACCTTCGTAGGAGATTACAACTGACGTTCTGCAGATGTTTCTCCAAGTGAGGAATCATCAGAAAGTGACGTGATAAGACGCCCATGGAAAAATCTGTACTGAGCAGGACGTAAAGAACAATATTCTTTAAATAAGTGAAACAAGAAAACCCATATAAAGTGTATACTAACACAAATTACAAATGATGTGTGGTTCTTGGTGGTTACATTGATTCAGTCAAAGCTTCTGAGGAAATGTTTGCGCTGATTGAGTGTGCGAAGCGAACGAAAATCAGCGTTTGTCATCAGAAACAGGGCATTCCTGATAAATTGCTTGATCTTTTTGCTTGACTTCTTGGACGTAAAAAAATAATATTGACCTTCTCTCGAGAAACCGATATCGCATACTATATTCCTATAATTTGCTTGATCGTTTTTTATGTGGAAGGTCTGTCTGTATTATAAGTGTTGCAGCAAGAAATCTCCTCGAGCGCAGCGAGACGACGCGGAATGAGCGAGCGAAGCGAGCGACTCCGCTAGTTTCCTATTATAGCTGTGTTGCTTTGGCTTGCTTACGTCAACCACCGTCAGCGATTAGTCCGTTTCCGGCAAAACTGTTACCACGCGCATGCTCAAAGGCTCCACCATGCTGGCAATGACCCACAACCACCTCCCCGAGATGGTTTGCAATTTGGCATTGCTTGCGCCTGGTCACTTACGTTAGCCTAACCTGGTCCAATCAATTAGCCACGTCTGGTCACGTTAAAGGTATGGCGTACCGAGTGCTCTGTTGAGCTCGTTGATTTGCTAAGCTGTGATTGCAGTTTCGGAAGGTACTAAACGGCTGACGCAATATCAATGCGCACGCGCGGCGTCAAGTTTGGAGCCAAGCTGCCTCTAACAGAGGTGCGTTTTGTTCGCTCTGCTCGGTGGTTTAGGAAGGTACTGATTATTTTGTGAACTGTTTATTCGTGATGGCAGAGTATACCCTAACCCAAAATGTCATTGGAAATAAGGTACCAGATCCAGCATCTGCCGCCATCCCTTAGAAAATGCGAAATGCGGCAATAGTTAAAGTAAATAGCCTATAATTATATTACGCAACAAACATCAAGTCATGGCCTTTTCATTAATTTTTTCGATCTCACCAAATTGTATGACCCGAGGGTACAATATCCTAGTAACCCCCATCCCCCTTTTTACCCTATCATCTACTTGCATCTACTATTGTTAGGTCTGTGTTGTTTGTGTTTTCTTTGTTTTTGGCTGTATCTTTTCGCGTGGTATATTTCCCTTCCGATTAATCTCCCAATCACGATAAACGTTCCCCAACGTTGAACGTCCCAAATTCCCAATCGCGTTCGATTTCTAAGAGAAGGTGGGAAGGGATAGAGGTTACGGCAAAGGCGGGAAAAGCCCATGTGTTTTTCTTCTTTTTTTTTTTTTCTTTGCGTGACTGCCTGCCCCCCAAAGATTTGGTTCCTCATTAAATTCTGATCTTCCCTTCTTCTCCCGGGGTATTTGCCGGGTTCCAGGTAAGAGAAGGCAGGGCAAGCAACCGATCGATTAGGGGTCGTCAAGTGAACGAAGAAGAAAAACTGAGCGTTCAGGGCCAACCTAAAATGTTTCTGAATCCGAATTTACAAGATAAAATAAATAAATAATAAATAAATAATAATATAGAGACGATGCACGGAGCATCCACCCACCGAAATTCCCCGGCGGCAGATGTTAAGTGGAAGAAGTACCACCATTATGATAGTTGTTTTTTGCCGCATGCGGGAGGAAACCCTCGTGCAACGGGCGGGAAACAACCGGAGAAAAACCCGTACATATACACTTCCCTTCCCAGGATTGAACCTGGGTCTGTACGAAGCCAGAGATGTACAGCTGGGACCAGGACACCTATCGAATCTGACGCCCCAGTGCTCGCAGCTAACCCGTGTACCAAGATACGACGATAATGTATTTATTTTTTTTCAATTAAAGGCAAGTTTCCACCAAACGAAAGCTGGAAGCGTTTAGCGTTTTTTAGTTCTCTCTAGCGCTTGGTCGCAGCAAGCAACGGAACGCACAACGCCATATCTTTCAACACAACAAACAAGCCACTCATGCCTCCTTAATTATTGCGTAAAATGTTGGTACGTCCTTGTGCACATGGAAGCAAGCTATAAAGGTTAACGATGTTACTGCCACTAGGTGGAGCCACGGTAGAACATAAAAAAAATATCGTGGCGCCATCTACTGACAGTAATATCGTGAACCTTTACAGCTTGTTCCCAGGTGCAGGAGGACGTACCAAACTTTTACTCAGTGATTAAGGAGGCACGTGGTTGTTTGTTGTGTTAAGAGATGTTGTATTCTGAATACCTTGATTGCTGCGAGCAAACGCTAGATAGAATTCGATGGAGCTATAGATACTGTATAGACTTTCGTTGGGTGGCAACCGGCCTTTAAGGTTACCGTATTTCCTCCATTAAGCCCAGGGCTTCAAATGAGGTCTGGTGCCCTAAATACAATTTGAAAAATCAGCCGTAATGATCACTCCTGCAGTATTCCCGTAATGTGCACTCCTGCAGTAATGAGCAACACTCCTGCAGCACTCCTCCAGTAATGAGCACTTCGGCAGTATTCCAGTATTCCGTTTTATCATGGGTAACATTTATTTATGATGTGCATCAGTACCTTAGCCCTGGGTGAGCAAGTCACTGCGATACTCTCTTCAAGATGCCTAATCTGTGACTTCATATTTACTTATTTTTTTTTATTAAAAAAATCCTGGCAAAATAGCCATCAAGAAGTGAAAAATTTCAAGAAGTGATGACTGATTATCAAATTGCACTTTCTAGTGCAGCAAGCAAGTAGTACATGCCAAGACAAAAAAATGTTAAACACCAATATATGCAATGATCAGTATGGCTACGGCTCATGAAGGTTATAATAAAAGACCAATATTTTACCCATATTTTTAAATGACTGTATTACTGGCTTTTATACCGTCATTTTTTACATCATAAATTTCGAATTGTATCGTCTTCATAACCGCATTAGGATATTACCAGGAGGACAACGGGAGCATGTGCGGAAGGCTGGTGCTGAAGCTGTGGGACACGTACGTGTTTTAGTGAGCTATGCTAATACCGGAAGGCGGCTGCTTCGATTTACCCAAAGTCGAAGTTATAACATATCATGCGAAGTAGGCATTAGCATCACTAGATTTGAGTTGGCTAGGGAATTTATGAATAACTGGTGGTCTATTTGTTGATTTTGTTAATTATTACTTTGATCATTTTATTTATTTTTTTCTATTCTCGTCTTCGGGAGCGTTTCTATCCGCTGAACTTGGATGTGGTCGCCCTTTTGGGTGTGCACCCGCATACGGGGTCACGCAATGACAGGCGTTTGCGGGAAGTAGTGGCTTTTTTGGAGGCAACTGGTCGTTTCGGGCCAGGGTTAATTGTGTTCGAGTTCAGGTGCGTTTTGTTGTTTTGACTTTGCTTTGTTGTTGATTTGTAGGGCAGATGGCCTATGGAAGGCTACCGTCCTTGAAATAAATAAATAATAATAATAATAATATTTATTTGTTCATTTTGAACACCTATTGTTTAAAAACAAAAGACCTAAAATTGCACAAGTTGTTATAGATTTTTATGTCCGAGCGCATGGCTGAGGGCCAAGGCTCGTGGAACAAAACCAACCAACCTAAAATTGTGATGTTTTATTGTTGAGTTTAGGATTTTTCGGTGGTGCTGAAAGCTCCGTAAATAAACCAACAAACAACCTAAAATTGTCGGGCGGCTGACGCTTGCTACCAACCCTTTGAAACCTTTGAACCTGAAATTGTATTATAGCTTGGATTTTTCCAGTTAAATTGTCCCTCTCATCGTCGTGGGGCAGATAACCTAGTTTGGGTTCGTACTACTTAAAAACCCAAAAAATCTAAAATTGTAAACTTGACGACACCTCTAACTGCCTCATACAGGTGGCGAACTCTATTAACTAATTCCTGTACCACTGTAGTCGCTACTGACATAGCACTACAGTGGAAGTAACGGACACACACTCCCCAGTTACATCATGTGAAATTAAAAACCGTAGATTAGATTAAATTAGATTAGATTTTATTACTCGAGCCTAAACGGTCTGTGACCATACGCTCACTCTAAACTTAAAACTAATACAAAGGGTTGGGAGTCACACATCCGGAACCCTAACCTTCAATGTTCCGAACAGGACGGAAAGCCAAATGGGCTCGAGAAGGAGCAAATAAATACGGATTGAAACCTATTTACGTTTCCTTTTGTACTTAAATGTCAGACTGCCCGAGTGAAGAAATGAACCTACGACCTTGGAAACCAAAACTCAAAGTCAGTATTGGCTCAGCGGTAGGACTTAGTCTTTGGTTTCCAAGGTCGTGGGTTCGATTCCCCGCTCAAGCAGTCTGACATATAAGTCCAAAAGGCAACGCAAATAGTTTTGCATCCGTATTTATTGACTCCTTCTCGAGACCATGTGGCTTTCCTTTTCTAAACATGGAGACTCGGGTTCCGGACGTGTGACTCCCAACCCTTTCCCACTCGCATTGTGGCATGCGCAATAAAGGTCGCGTTTCGTATAACTGCTTTGTCTAGCGCTTGGTCGCAGCATCCAACAATTCATATGCTTTGTTTCACCTACTGAACTTTCACACTGCCTTTATTTCAGCATCCAGCAATCCAGATTTAAAAAGCACATCGACTGAAATCGACTGAAATCTTTCAAAAGCATTGTGCTGTCAAGCATTCACAAATAGCAACGTTGCGTTTTAAATACCAAATATCTGTTTTTGCTTTGGCTTTAAAAACTTGGTTGATAACGGCTTTGGTCTTTAAAGCGAAACGTCGCTACTTTGTGTTCACATGACAGCACAAACAGCTTTTTAAGCTTTTCAATTGTATTTCAGACTATAATATAATAAATATGCGCTTATTCTAAGACAGCACATGCGGCAAGAATAAAACACTAATATTTCGACACCAAAGTGACCACGTGGTATCTTCATCACAGTAGAAATAATAAAACACCTGCCTGTGTCACAGCCTGTCACCCTCCCTCATCACTCCTGTGTCTTCCTTCACGACGTTGGTCTCTTACGACCATGTAACTTCTGTATCAGCTTCGGAAATGCCTGTTAGCCGAAATGAAAGGTGTTTAATTATTTGTACTCTTTTAAGATAAAAACAGTACTGTTTTATTTTAAACACTTTCGTCACTATACGTGCTTTAAGCGGTTGTTGGGAACTGAAACCCTAGTGTTTTATTTTAAACGCATTCCACGTTTTTACCTATATAACGCTAATGTTCTGATAGGGACAATCTATCTGGAGAGACCCTTGCAGATAGCCAAAATACCAAGGCAGAAGAAAAATCGTTTGTTGCTTTGCATTATGCCGAAGAAAGGCTGCAACGGCTTTCCTGCGCAACACTCCGCGATAGGCAAAACTAGTCGATGAATAAGTGCAGGAGGATTCGAGAGAAAAACGCGTAGACTAAACACTTAATGGAATGTTCATTACCTAAAAATCGTTCCTAGCTATTGTAGTTCCATCTACCGTCCGTCATTTCTTAAATCTTGCAGAAAGTGAAGGAATGTAATAATTTCTTGTATATGCGTACAAAAAATGAACAAAAAGAAGCAACCATGTTAAAAATCTGCTATGTTCAGGGAGCAAGATCATGGCTAATGTTGTAATGGAATGCAGACGGCTCCATGGTGAAGATTTTAGTTGGGGAACAATCAAGTGGGGAGCACCTTGCAGGTAGCCAAAATGTACCTGAAACTAGCTTATGTGGCCATGGTGAAGGCAAATTTGACTTCACGAAGCCAATGACGGAACTCAACCACTGCCGGTTCGGTACACTGTAAATCTAAACATATTAAAATTCGAAAGATGCATCTGAAATTCAGATGCTTTGGTTGATCAGCCGCCTGAAAATCGTAAACCCATTTTTATTTAAGGTGGAATGGAGCTGTGCTTTCAAGATTTAAGATACTTCATTAAGATGCCATTAAACCTAAGATACATCTTATTATCAGATGGAAAACATGCGAAATGAATATTTAAGATGTTTAGCTTTTTAAGACGCCATATTTTAGTTGCCAAATTCAGGCAATGTAAGATGGCAGAAATTTTAGATGTCCACGCAAATAAGATGGTTTATTTTTAAGTTGTAAAAAGAGTGAAAGTTGCAATAGTGTAAGATGGCAATTTATCTTAAGTGGGGAAACTGGCAAATACGGCAACATTATAAGATGTCAATCTGTTAAAGCTACTAAACAGGCCAAGTTGCTAAAATATTAAGATGGTAATTTATTTTAAGTTGTGAAACAAGCAAAGATGCTAACGTATTAAGATGGAATGTATTAAATCGGAAACGAAGTGAAATTGCCTACATTTTGAGGTGGCAGTTTCCCGAGTTGGAAAGGAAATAAGTTGCGGTGTTTTAGATGGGTACATTGTTTTCGGTCAAAACTAAAGATGAAGTGTCGTTTTGTTACGGTAATACTTCTGAGAATTTTTAAAAATTGTTCCACGATTCTTAACTTACATTGGAAATTATCCCAGTTTTAAACACGCAAACCTAATCACGCGTTAGAGTTGGGGCTGAGGTTGAGTTTGAATTGGAGCCTAGTTTTCACGGCTATCGGAACCAGAAGCACTGTTGGGAGTAGGAAAAGGACACGCAACACTGTCACATCAACTAGACGACCAAACCAAAACGAATACTAAGAAACACAATCCACAGAGATTGGATTGGATTGGATTTATTCAAGGAGCCCTGATCCGAAATCCGCGGTCTGCTACAAGATAATAGGCACAGACAACCTGAACACAACATTAACTCCTAACAAAACCAGACACTACATAGAGAAACACCAAAGACAACAATCCAACAGAAACAGTAAGACGCACAATCAGCAAGCCACAATGAAACGCAACCACCTAACAAATACGACCACGACTCAACCAAGAAAAAAAAACACGCAGAAAAACAAGAAAAACCAAAACGATGCACATTGAAAACACACACACAAAACACCTCAAACAAAAGTAAGCCGTAAAAGCCGTAAGCTGTCAATAAGCCGTAAAACAGATGGGAAATAATCACCTAGCAAGAAACACAACGCCAAGAACGGTATTCCCATACGAGAAAAAAATATTTGTCATATTTCGTCTACAATGTCTGGGGAACCCTGGAGCCACAATGTCCAAAGAACTGTGAAGATGAAATTATTTGCCCTTTTTTTTTATCAACATTTAGCTTCTTTTGCAATTCATATCAAATTTTAGGAAAAAAAAAACATACCTTACCACTGTTGTGTAAATATGTAACTACACATGGTCTCGACTGTGGCATTACACTGGGCCAACCGTAACCCGTTACGTGCTATGATCTAAATTTGATTTGATTTGAATTTATTGAGCTTAAGTGGCCTACAAAACCATTCGCTCACACCTAACCGATATAACCGACCTAACCTGGTCTATTCAATGTGCTAAACAATCATAGCAAGGGCTGTTCATTCCGTCAATTACGCCACACTGTTGCAAATCTTGGATCGTTGAAGCGGACATTTTAGGTGGTTGCTGAGTCTAGGAATTAAATTGTGTGTCTCAGTTGAGGTTGTTATAATGTGTAAAAAGTTACACCATGTGGCGGCAGGGGGTCGCAACTGTACTAGAAACAATGCAATTCAAACCTTCGCAAGCATCAGCATTCCTTCCGGCACTTGGCCGACATTAATAACGCCAACATGGCGCCAGCCAACTTCCTGTTCTCGTCTGAATGAGATCTGATGAGATTCGCCGAAGGCCAATCCTACAATATATCTTATTTGTTTATTTTATTTTTTTTTATTTTAAGAATTTTTTTACCCCCCCCCATAAAGAGTATGGCAGCAATTTCAGATTAAAACAATTTCACGAATGTCATTCAGGCGAGAACGGGGTACGACCGTACAACCAGGCGCCGCCATATAGAAAAAAATGTGGCGGCGCCTGGTTGTCTCGTTGTCCGTTCTCGCCAGTGCTCTCGCCTGAATGAAATTCGTGAAATTGTTGTTTTAACCTGAAATTGCTGTCATGCTCTCCGGAAGGGGGTTACAATAATTCTGTAAATAAAATAAATAAATAAATATATTGAAGGATTACCATATTGCAGTTTACCATATATTGTCCTATGCTTACACATCCCATAATCCATCATTTCTGTTGTAATTGTTCGACGAAGGTAAATGCATGTATTGAGCAGGTTGCCACAAATGTGAAAACGCTGTATATCTTAAAAATGATGCAAACATCAATTTCAAAATCGAACAGCTATTGGAAAATTAGTTCAAACTTTTGCCTGTGCTAGGATAAATTTTGCAAAGGGTATCACAGTGTAACTGTAGCCATGGGTGTTTTACCCAGCTCATCGGACTTGTGTTTCTCCAACATTTTGTACCCCTAATTGCGTCCTAATTCGTTAATCTGGTTGTCCAGTACAACACCCGCTGAGATGGGCCTTTTTGTGAGGCCAACAGTTGTCTAGTGTCCTGAGTGAGGATCAGTAATGAGGCCTAGCCTTTCAAGACTTGCTTCGATCTCTTCTGTTGATGTTATTCCGCATAGCAACCCGAGTTAGTGAGCCATAGCCGTAAGTAAATATAAGTCAGTTTCAACATAATCTAACCCTTGGCTATTATAGGTATAGCCATGAGCCCCGTGCCATTACGACCAGTAACGATCGTGCTGTCATTTAAGACGACTTCACATCGCTGATTGGTTGTCGTTATTAGCACTTAGAGAATGGCAGCCGAGAATAACCCGTCACTGTCAGGAACTAACGTATCTAAGATCATTTGTAAGTCGTGACCTCAGTACGAACTTCCGTTAGGGATTCCCGTTTCGGTTATATAGGTATCCTCTTTCCCGCCTCGAACTAGGTCCAACATATTGGTGCCGAAACCTGAGAGAGCTTAATTACTAGACGGGCTTCGAAGTCTGGATGCAACGATCAATAACTGAAGTTTTACCGGCACTTTTTTTCCCCAAGGGCAGCAAAGTTAATCAATTCCCAAGTCAATGCTTGTTTGTTTGTTTGTTTTTCCCCCTTCGCTCTAATGGACATATCAATCACTGAAAATAACTTGTTCCTGTTGACTAGTCAGTAAAAGTACAGCGTCAAGATTATTACCATACTTTTGCCACGTTTACATTGTTGTAAGTGTGCAGTCTAATTCCCGTAACCAAAGGGTTCAAAGGGTTTAACGAGCGTAAACCCATCTAATTCCCGTAACCTAAGCCACTTCCTGGAATAGCATGCTCACCTTTGTTGCAACAAAGGTGGGTGACTTACAGTGCATACTTAGACCGCATACTTATACCGAAACCGTCATACTGCACACTTATACCACACGGTTTTGTTGATGTGATAAGATAACTAAAGTTTCAAAGTCAATTCTTGTTCTTTCTTGCACTCCTGCTATCTCCGTATGACTGTAACTATGTTTTCAACGTACGTCTGCCTGGCAAAAACCCGATTTATATCAGATTAAGTACGTAGGCGATCCAGCTATTACTTGACATCAAATGACACAATGAATGTACTATCGTCGTTGCTAATCTATGATGGTCGGCATCTTAAAATTAGCCCCCCATTTCGAATTTTGCTTACCATTGTCCGATATCCTTCAAATTTGGAACAGAGACGAAACAGTTGAGTCAAAGTGAAACTGTGAATGTGCGATCATCACTAATAATTGCATATGGCCGCCATGCCCAAATAAAACGACATTTCGTGACGAACTGAACAATATTTAGGCCTAACCCGTCGAACGACATATGACAGCAACCAGCACCTGCGACTGTCTTACTTCGCACCAATATCGAATCTTAACAATGAGCAAATCTCGTGCAACCCTAATGATCCCAAAGAATACGCTCTATAAAAAGTGGGAGGGGTGGGGAGGGGGGGGGTGTTGACCAAACGTGTTACCATCTGTTACGCGGGGGCGGGGGGATATGACGACATGCTACGTAACAAACTAATTTTCGCAAAATTATTATTCGCTAATTGTTTTCAATATTGTATGTAAATTCTTTTAGCTAAAATTATTTTTTCAGACTTCTGTTTTTAAAGACTTAAATTTTTTTCAAAATATAAACTGGTCATTACGTCCCTAGGTATCATGTACAGATTACAAAAACGAATTCATAAAAAAAAAACGATACAGTTGTTTTGTTTTTGGAGGAGGGG
>JAHWFP010068351.1:0-12769 GCA_023313725.1 Lithobius niger | reverse complement strand
CTATGCGAAAGTCAGTCATAGATCAGTTCTTAAAAATTAGCGCTGCACATTGCTAACAATGATGTAAGCGAAGTAGAACTTGGTTCACTTGTGTAGGAGGTAAAATAAAATGCGTTGCTTCCAGTGTTATGTATTGGTAACTGATGCAGTTGACTATGATATACAGGTGGAAGGCTACGAAATCTGCATGGAAGCCATTGTTCGTGCAAAAGGAATAGCAACTCGTTTTTTATGAGCAATTGTTGCGTCACCAGTGCCTTCAGCTCCAGTGTCACATTCAAGAAGCAATTTAAAACTAAGCTATCCAAGTTACAAATCAATTAATGGAAGAAAAAATCATTCGAGCTTGCTTCCCAATAGAATTCACA
Organism: Lithobius niger; assembly: GCA_023313725.1. Classification (NCBI taxonomy): domain Eukaryota; kingdom Metazoa; phylum Arthropoda; class Chilopoda; order Lithobiomorpha; family Lithobiidae; genus Lithobius; species Lithobius niger. The sequence goes on along the minus strand of JAHWFP010068351.1, from coordinate 12,401 downwards.
GCTGTGCAAGTATAAAAGATGGATTAGCGTACACTCTAACGAAACAAACCATACTTTGAGCTGCAATTCCAGGGTACAAGTATTGTTTTTACTCACTGGTAATGTCAGAAAGTGAATGGGATTTGTGTTTGAAATATGTGAGCTTGTGTTTGCGCCTTTCCTGGGTGTGTATGTGGGATTGAAATGTGTGTTGTGTGTGAATTATGTCTGTGTGCATGTGATTTTATATTTTAAGTCTGTTTCGTGAGATTGGCTATGTGTTAATTTTGTGTGTGCACTTAGAATTTGTGAACATACACAATCTTTCTTGTTTTGGGAGATTGCATTGTTTGTGTTTGTCGGTTTTTGTTTAAGTTTTGATTCGTGTCAGTAATTATCTGTTCATTTTAAGTATATATTTTTAATTTTTTTAATTTTGTAGGCGTTTTGTTGTTTACGATGTTTGTGAGTTCAAGTTTTAGTTCTTGCGCGTGTGTATGTTTGTATCTTGTGTGTGTATTTTTAACGTGCAATAAATCCAACCGTTTTGGTTGTTTGATTAGTGATGTGCAATTGTGCATGTAAACGTGTGAATGGAGGTTGGTATGTAACAATCCTTTATCCCTGGAATTATGAGTTCAAATTATAGTTCCTTTCGTTCGAGTTGTCTCGATTCCGTTTTTATTTGTGTACTTTCACAGCTGTGAGTTCTACGTTTTTTTTTTTCTAAATGGCGAATTTTTTCAGTTAATTTGTTGTTGTTATTTCGCTTCTACTTTGGAATGTCATAATTATGTATGTCCATTCTCCGCCCATTTTGTTTGTAAGAAAGGAGTATAGAGCTGTTCGAAGGGCCTGTACACATTTTTTTTACTCAAACCGAATTGTAAGACCTTGGAATAGTCTTCCTTCGGAACTGGTTGGATCGGAGAGTCTCACTTAATTTAAAAGGAACCTAAAAAAGTACGACCTTTCAGATTTCATGAAGTGTTTTTAGATTATTTTTAGATTTTAAGTTTTAAAGAATTATGTGTTTTTTATATTCTATGTATATCTTTATAGACATTCTTCTTTTTACTCTTTAAATTGGGACCAGTATTAGTGGTGGCACATGTTAGCCCTTCTGGTATCCCTATTACTTTGTGTATTAAAATATCGTTTTACTTTACTTTACTAGTATTCGAATGCGAAAGGAGTATTCCATGCTCCGTCCATGCGTTGGCCCATGTCTGTTAGTACACGAAAACAGTAGCATGTGCCTAGATTTAGCGTGTCGTTAGCTCGATTCTGTATAGTTGATCTTCATTTTTTGGGGGGAAATTCATTTGCTCCCTTTGTACAACAACCATAAAGTGTTTTGATTTGTGCGGTATTTTTTTTTTTTTGGATTTCAAGTGCTAGCTATCTTCATCGATTTAGTTTACATTATCATCGTGTAATTCTGTGGCGTTTTGACAAAAGGGCATAAGTCCATTTTAGGCATTGTTGAGGTTAGTCCAAAAACGGCTTGTCTATACATTTTTTTGCTTTGACAAAGAGAGGTTAGTCCACCCTAGCATTTTCTAGCTTATTTTGTACATGTCCGTTGGAGGTAAGTCCACAGGCAGTCAACCTAATTTGACAAACGGAGCGAAGTCTAACATACCTCCTTTTGTTCCAAAAAATGGACTTACGCCCTTTGTCAAACCGCCACAGAATTTACATCGTGTATTTTACATTTTCATCAATTTCCCCCTTCATGAATTTGTTCATTTGACGACTTATTGTCATAATTTGACAACTTGTTGACATGGTGTTGTTTTGCTTCCCATTGCTTTCTCTTTTAATTTCTTTGCTGCTGTGTTGCACCATTGTTTCATATTCATACATAACTGTACAGCTAGGGGACTGCACACACAGCATCACATCTCAGGCATCGGTATCGAGTTTTCCCATCGAACCAACCCTATGTTCAGAACCAGAGAGACTGTGGGCACACCGTCTCTCCAACACCAATTGAAGATTCAGCCCTAGCGGGGCAAGTTAGATATACTGGCCAGGAGGGGAGAAATCCCCTTCAGGATTCACGCCACGTGACAGGCTAACAGGTGCAAGCCAGTTCCAACTGGCTGAACAGTGGAGCAGACCTGTTACCCGGCTGTTGGCGCTCTGCCTATAGCCGTGTTTATACGGATATTGAGAGAGTGCACAAGCAGTGCATGTAACTGCAAGGCGCATCGCATAGTGCGCCTCGCTATACTTTATAGCGTGTTACAGACATTGTTATGTCTTGACATTGGGAATCAACCCAGGGAACTAAACTGAAAGCAATCCAACTAACCTCATTGAAATCACTATAATGGAGTGAAGCTAACAGAAACTTGCTACATAGGGTTACTTTAGCAACTAGTATATATATAACCTCTGCCTAGCTATATATGACCTCTGCCTAGCTATATGTATATAGACTGTATAACCTCTTCCTAGCTATGTATAGACTACGTATACCTTCTGCCTACCTACCTCTGTCTAGCTCTATATAGACTATATGTAACCTCTGCCTAGCTATATATAGTAGGTTTGTGTATTCTAGCAGCCTAGATTTTTTGTTGTTATTTTTTTTAGTTGTATTATCGAGATTTCCACAACGGATGTCTCAGTTAGCACTGGGAATTTCGGTAATCTGGCTACACACACATACACACACACAAACAAATAAATATTATGATCTTAGTTATAAAGATTATAATTATAGCAAGTCATTCAGTCATTATAATTATAATTGTAACTAGGGCAGCCCCCAGTGTTGTGCCAGTTTTGTAGAGCATTGTGTGAATTCACATTTGCATTAAAATGTTGTGATTTCCCATTAGCAGTCGCCCAAGCTTTCATTAGATTTAGTTAGATCAAGGGTTAAGAGACAAAGAGGCCTAGATCCCGTTTGCATGAAAATATTGTAACGTCATCAGAACTGGGCCTCTTTATTGAAAACACAGTTCGACTTATTATTTATACATACCATTACGTATGACAGACACAAACTGCGGACACACACACACAAACAAAAATATTATGATCTTAGTTATCTAACATCATAATTTGCTAGCGGGGAGCAAAGCGATGATGAGCATTTGGGGATCTGACCAAATACATCTGCACCATTGTTGCAGTAAAGGGCAGTGTTAGCGCATTGTTGGCGAACCATCGTCGAACATATTTGTACAATAACGATTTGCATTGTTAGTAACCGAAACATTGTTGTGATAGTATAACGAGCCTTTTTTGGCTAGGTTCATGGCCCGCATCAAGGAAAATTGACGAAAAATGTAGTTTTCAAATTCACTCGGTGCGGTAAGTACTTCAATGCTATTACCTCTGATATGGTGCACACCCTTGAGAAGGCCCAGTGAGGTTGCTTAGCTTTTCTCACAGTTCTCATTCGGTTCACGTTTGCTCTTCGTGTTTGTAATTTTCGTTTGCTGCTGTTCTGACAAATGCAAACAAAAAATATTGCTACGTGGTTGCAAGGAGGGGTTGGAGTTGGCGGCCAGCTTGCGTGACAGAGAAGACAATGGCGCAACGTGGGTGTGTCAGTTTTTTTTTTTTTTGGGTGGGGGTGGGTAAGGGTTTGTATTCCTTCTGCTGTAATCTGATGGCGAAGAGATTGTACTGTAATGTGGTGGTGAAACGTTTTACGCATATAGTGATGCTTAATTGCAATTAATTCACCATAGTTATTTCCCCGGCCGCAGTTGGAATATTTGCGACCCATGACTGTTGGGGGAGGGAGAGAGAGTGGAGAATAGAGACGGTCAGTAGGGAGAAGAGGATCTGTGTGTGGGGTGACGCAGGAGTAGAAGGGGGGGGGATTGAGGCTTAATGGCGCGTCGACAACTTGGTCATTAGCGCCAACTTCAGTCACAGTGCAGTGGTCCGGAGTAGAAGGGACTACCGTAACCTAACTCAGGCAGAATAAACCGAGATCAGGGAAGGGCAGAGAGAGAAGTGGGGGTGGGGGAGCAGGTTGCCGATAGGGCTAAAAAAGAATTTTGTAGGATACGTGACTTAGTAGGGGAAGATACGAGGCTTGGTCGTGCTGCTTCGTTATTAAGGCTTGTAGTTTTCGGGCTTTTGTGACCACACACGCTTCTGCCCGAATTCCACTAGTATAAATTATAATTATAATTCGAAAAAGCTGAAAACCCAGGATCTTTGACTTGCCACAATTGACATGAGGCTAATAAATTGAGCGGTGGCTAACCTCGCCTCCTTCTTGCAACATTGTTACATGTTGCAGTGCTGTCAATTGTGGCAAGTCAAAGATCCTAGGTTTTCTGCTTGGGTTTCTCCAGCTAAATCGTCCCTCTCATCGTCGTGGGGCAGATAACCCAGTTCGGGTTCGTGCTAATTAAAAGCAAAAAAAACAACAAACAACAAACAAGCAACAGAAACAATTTATTAACCTTCCCATTCGATCACAATCTGAAAATTCTCATGCGCAAATTCTCCTGCCGGCCGTGCTAATACGTTTGATGCAGAGGTGTGTGCCGATAATATATTCTTCGGCGGTGGCGCACATCACATTTTTTTTCGCAGCGGCGGGGGCTTGAATCGACGCGCCAATATTTGGACGGCAGCGGCGACTTGCCAAGACGTCAGGCAACGTTGGCGACGTCGGTGGGCGTTCCCGTAAAGTAGGCAGGTACAAACCCGAATATTTTCTTCATTTGCTGAAAAATGTTTACTGTTTGTAATCACATATCAAAATGATTGACAATTTTGATTGTTGTTTTAAACTGTAACGGGTGACATTTTGGTTGTTTGTTAGAATGACTAGGAAAGAGACTTTGGGCCTATTGTAGGCGGAGCGAACCGATCCACATTTCAAACTTATATTTTAGTTTTTATTTAAATAACGATACCACATTTGTTAATGCCCCTCAAAATCTGGCCTTTTTCTTATTTTAGCCTTTTTTTTAATACAGGCCTATGCTACGTGTCAAATTTACGTTAACAGGCTTTCATTTGCTACAGCATTTAGTTTTTGTTTAGTTATTTTTAGCCTCTTTTCGCAACCAACACTAAAGATGTGGGTCATCTCCACGAGTAAAAATAAAACAGCACGTTTGACCACCGCTGTTTGAACTGCTGCTGGCAATAATTCTTACATTGTTTACAAGAACTGCTGTACAAAATGAAGTCCTCACATTAAAATATTAATAATAAGGCGTTTAACTGCAAGCCAAACAATCATCAGTTAAAAAAAAAAAGGGTTAAAGGGTTTAACGAGCGTTAACCACTCCTGGTCATCTGCCCGAAGCCCTAAGGCCTAATCATCAGTACGATAGTTTTTTAACAATAGTCAGAAGATTCAAAAGGTTCACAATACTGCTTTGGTATCTATGGTATCTAGATACACGCTAGTGTGTCGCTTCCAGTTAGGCAACAAACATCACAACAAACATAAATTCAATTGTCGAGGTTATAAACCATTGTAGGGCGACGCCATAGCGTAAGTAGCTTATATCTTGAAGCATAGCTGGGCACATTTCAGGTACTAGGGGAAAAATAATAATACGGTACAAAAGCTTAAATTGTGTTGAAATCGAGAGCAATGACCCACCTGACAAAAATTAACTCGTGTACGGATGCCAGCTTAACTGCTTTCACTGCAAAATCTGACCCTCAATAACGTTGAAAATGTGTTACTGGTTACTAGCTAGTAGCTTACTAGCTAGCTATACCACATGCCATGGCGGTTTGCTGTGACGTGCATATCACGTGACTGTGCTAGTCCAATCAAACGGCCAAACAGCCGTTGTTCTCGTTCGTCGTTGGCTAACTCACGGTGACGTCACGGCAAAAACCCATTGCGCATGGTTTAGCTAGTCTGCTCATCCCCATGTTAAATCCCATAGGGTGATTATTCATCGATACCGAGATACCGGGAAGGCTTCCAGCTATGAAACTGGATGAATGGGTGCAGTGGGTGCAGTACAATACGAACTGCGTACCTTTTATGGTTTGAAGCTTGGAGGCGTAACGGGGATTAGGTGGTGGGGGGGCGTAAGTACGAAAATATTGTTATAACTATTATTAGTATTGTCGGCATCGTTTCTCATTGGACGGCCACAGTTCGGACAATGACAACGTGTATACTGACGTTCGTGTCTAGACACACACTGTAGTGTATCACGATAAATATCAACAGCGTTGCCAAAGAAATTGTCTTCACGTCCAATTCACGAAAAATAAACCAACTGTAAAAACAAAGCAAAATAAACAAAGCCAAAAACTGGTAAAGAGGCCACCAAGTTGAGAGTAGTTCGGCTCTTCAAAGGAGTGATATCAACACACCGAAACTAACTAAATAACACAAATTACAACAAAATTAACACCAAACCAAAAATCTATAAAAAGGTGACTAAGTTGCGAATGGCTCGGCCTACAGGCTAAAGGTAGTAGCCAAGTGTTGAAAACCAATTTCTTGTAGACGTGGCACTTTATTACAAATCTGCACGGTAGTGGAGTTGAGTAAATACACAATTAAAAAAAAAGGAGTGATATCATATCAAAATGAAAAACTGGTAAAAGGGGCCACCAACGAATATATTGAGCCATACACCTCTATCACGCACTGCAACAGCGATCTCTATTATATAATCTAAAAGAAATAACCACCACAATTTAGGTTAAAAATGTGTTAGCTTTCAGACCTAGTTTTAGGTTTTAGGCGTAATTTTTAGCGTTTAGCCCTAATATTTATCCACGATTTAATTTCGTAAGTAGGAGCTTACAACAGTGGTTTGAGATTAGACCTAATCTTTCATGCGATGCAACAGGGTGTTCGGTCGAGACTTCACGTTACCGTGGCAACCAGGAGTCCATAAACTGAGAGAGGCAGGCATATTATTGTTTCGTGTGCCTTGCTTTCGTGTTTCGTCTGCTATCAACTATCCTTTTATAATACCGTTTGGCCTTGATATGACGATTTAGGTTCCATATTCGGGACTCCCATCTCTAGTGTAGACACCACTTTTGTTGCCATGCTGAATTGAATAATCTCCAAGCATTCTTTTTTTCAAATGAAACAAACGTGTATCGTTAATGGAATCCTTTTGTTTTTATGGTTACGTTTGTTCCTGTAGTGGTTAAATGCAACGGTCAAATGATACTATTTCATTGAGTTACGTCGCAAAAGATTATTAGCTCAAAACAAGCAATCAAACTTTAATTTGCCGCGTTTTTTAAAGTTCACTTGGCTACCATTAGCATCGAGCATGTTTCGTCGGAATTCCTGATCTATTCAGGATTCCAAATTTACAATGGTGAGTGTTTGAAATAAATTAGAAAATTTTTTAATTTCTACCGTAATAATTGTTCGATTTACGGCAAATTTTGGCTCAGCAATACTAATTAGGGTATGAAACGTTGTACCAAATTTCATTCCAATCCGATCTTTCGTTTGGGCTTCACCCAGACTAAACATGTGCAACCAACGGACGGATAAACATTTTGTTATTTGGTGTCTGTTATAGGCTACGCTTCGCTCGCTCGCTCTGCCAATTATTGTTTCCATTTCAAAGTTTGTAACGCCCCTTTGTACTGCAATTGTTTAAAAAAAATACTGGCAAATTATCGGCGGTGGCGGCACGCCGACAACGCAACCTGACCAGTGACAGCGCATGTGGCATATGATTTTCGGCTGGCGGCTGCGGCATGGCGCGGCGGCGCACATGTCTTGTTTGATGGCCTTTTAAGAGATTGGGATAGACTCTTGAGACCAGTTTGTGGCCCGAATTGATAGCAACACTTCTATAAATAAAGTGGATAAATTTTATTATCTACATAGCCTTTTGAAGGGTGAAGCATTAAGAACAATTCAAGGGCTTAAATTCTCTGAAGTGAAGTATGGTATTGGCGTAAATCTTCTAAAATAAAACTATGGCAAAGAAGAAGTGCTAACTTTTATAGGGATTAATTTAGCCGTCTTGGTATTTCCATCACTAACGGTCGTTGTCCGAATGGTTGCTCATCACATCTGTTTCAAAATTGGCTTTGAAGCTAGACCTTTACCTCAATCTGCCTTCTCTCCACCCAACTTTTATGCAACAATAACAGTATTTAACTCTCTATAACAACGATTTAGGGTACGTTTATGCAACGACTCGCCTTTGCATTCTCAAGGCTAGAAGCTAGAAATCAGCTGAAATTCCAAGATGGCCGCTGTTTTAGCTCTGCCAGCTCGCAACGAAACGAGTCAATAATTGAGTTTCGAAACGATTGGAAAAATGGTTTCGTCAGGAGGAATTGTTTATCTTAAGTGTCACAAATTATAAGACTACAAGCATTTGCTCAAATGATTTCGAGTTTATCTAATCCAGGACGCATTGTTACCATGGCAAAGACACATTTGCAATCACGATTAAATTCCAGCTGCGAGAATGTAAAGGCGAGTCGTTGCGTGAACGCGCCCCAATCCTTTTGTAAACCATAACGAAAGCTCGATAGTTGCCTTGCCAACCAATTTGAATAGCTTAATATTTGGGCCGCCATTCCTCATTCCATTCCAAGCTTGGTAACGTAAGTTCTTTCGTACCCTTACCTGGAAATTATCCTCAACTTACACAACTCCTCAACTTACCGTGACCCAAAACTCGCAGTTAATCATCCCCATTTGATTAAGTGATTTATCGTAGGGAAATGGTAGTGGAAGGCGAGCTATCACCATCAATATTAAATCTAACCCAATAAATATCAATGAGCACACAACCTAACATGAATTAGATATCATCCTTTCCACTAATCACCGTTCGTCCACATCACATTATTATTCCTCTCGCACCAACCTCCCTGCACTTCGGAGCACTTAAAGACGCTGTTAAAACTTTCACCAGTACCAATGTACGGAAGTGGCCAGGATCCTCGAATTTTGTTGGAAGAGTTTCAAGTACACATGCACACGCTTGAAGCATTGTCAATGACATCAAGTCTTTGGGCGTTATGTTTCGCGCAATAGTTCTATAAGCTATGTCGAGAAGTCTTCTCACTGAACGAAACTTCGAAAATCATTTAGTGCAAGTTACGCTGATTTAGAGCTTTCTTGAAGACTATGCCAGAAGAATTAGAAAATGTGAATCAGCATCTATACTGAACTTAACACTTCATCTAGTCTTGTACTCTATAATCATTTTCCTGATACCAACAAATCGTTTGGTGGCATACTTTAGGGCCAGCAATGAAGGCTAAAATGTATACACATGGAGCATGACGCATTAAACGAGTTGAAAAGGCCCCTATATTTCGTAGAGAAACACTTGTCTCCATTTTCAAAGGTAAAAAGTAAAAACACAAGCAGACAACACCACCGAAAACCTTTCGCAAGGGGCCCGCCACGTTGGATTGTGGATCTAATCCAATATGGCGGCGCCCTTGTGAAAGGTTTTCTGTGGTGTTGTCTGCTTGTGTTTTTACTTTTTAACTTTGAAAATGGAGAAAAGTGTTTCTCTCCGAAATATTGGGTGCCTTTTTAACTCGTTTAATGCGTAGTGCTCCATGTGTATACATTTTAATATGTTCCGCATTTTTAAAAAACCAATGAAGGCTAAGCCTTTAAGGATTTGCATCTTTTGTTTACGTTATTCCGCATAGCCGCCAGAGTTCGCGAACCACAGCCGTGAGTAAATGTAAGTTAGGTTCAGCATAAACTAACGCTTGGATAGGTAGCCAGCTTGGAACCCCATCTGGTTGACGTCCAATCATGATCGTGCCGCCGTTGAAAGCCATCTTATGTTGCTGGTTGGTTGTCGTCATTAGCTCTGGGAATGGCAGCCAGAAATAATAACCCGTAACTGTCACGAAATAATAAGAAAAAAGGAGTGCAAAAAACACAACAGACACGCCACCTACCTCCTTAATTATTGAGTTAAAATTTGATACGTCCTCGTGCACCTGGGTGCTATCTGTAAAGATTAACGATATTACTACCACTAGATAGCGCCAGGGTATTTTATTTAGATTCTACCATGGCGCCATCTAGTGGCAGTAATGTATTTATTCTTTAGAGTTTACTTCCAGGTGCACCAAATTTGTTCTTAGTAATTAAGAAGGCATGCGTGGCAGGCATGGCGCTTGATGCTGCACAGTTTCGCTCGGTATCAACCCGCCTTTAAGAATCGTTTTTAAGTCGTGACCTCAGTGCGAACTTCCACTCAGTTTGGTTGGGCTTCGTTTGTTCTCCCACAGCGAGCTACAGCTTCGACATAATTTTTTCCTTTGGTGCCGATGGATGCGTAATTAGTAAAATTGCTAAATACACCAAAAAAAAAAAAAATGACAACCAAAATTCAGAAAGTGTTAATCTCAAGGAGCAACACATGTTGCGTACAGTATAAATCCGTCAAGTCACCATGGACTACACTAACTATCATAGAATGAAACTGGTCTGTGTGTGCTGTATGGCGGCATCCCGGTCACTTAACGTTAAAATGGCCGGCGCAGACGAAAAATTGTAAAAAATCTGCAGGTTTAAGGAATTTCAAGAAGCAATCAACTGAAAAGAGTTGGAAGATTCAGTTAATATCTACAAATCAGAGCCAAGAAACTCCGCACCAAGTGCTATCGAAGCTGTAATTTTTGACACGCTCCTATAGCCAAAGCCATGGCACCAAAAGGAGAGAGGTTGAATTTTGCTGGGCAACTGCAATAGGAAATTCCTAAGATCTTTTACATGCCACAATCTACATGAGCACGAGGCATCGCAGGGCCCTTCTCTTCCCGAAAATACCAGGGGTGGCTGAGGTCAGGATCGAACCCAGGACGCACATGAAATGGTCTTGTTTACCATTAGGCCACCTTGCCCCATTAAGTGCTACAGAACAGCTTCAATAAGGCGAAACGCTAACCGTTGACTAGACGTCACTAACCGCAAGCGGTCGTCTTGGTAGAGGGTAAAGTGGAGGTGGCTGTCGCGTATTGCCACCTGGAGCTTGTCACGCCTTACGTTCGCAGCTCAGGGAACACCATTCTCAACGATTTATTAAAGCAGCGGAGTTAAAATTACGTAGAGTAGTAAACTAATTCCCTCTTTATTGACAAAACAACGCCAATTCGTATTATTCAGCTCGTCTCGTAAGTAAAGCCACGCAGACACCGGCCAATCAACACGTGCTTAATGTCTAATCCCTTAACAATGTGAAACAAATGTTTAGGTAGGAAAGATTCCAACTTGATGCAAATTGCAGCAGCAGCTGCCAACAACTCGAAAAAAATCGTGCATTTTCAGGCCGGAGAAATTCGCTGACACAGCACTGGCTTGACTTAGCACGCCATTATTTGTACCTCCGTCTTAGTGTACTTGTGTACTTGTGCCCCCCCCCCCTCACCCCCCAAACCATACTACTAAAATATGGCTCAGTGGGGAAGGCATTTACTGACCAAAACCACAATACACAATACATATAACTCTATTACTAATCGCACAAATCTCAAACTGCAAATACATCAGAGGCTTCCAACAAGTTCAGATCAACGGTATACAATGTCACATCGGAGGAGGTCCCAGAGAAAAGGGTCCCCAAAACACCACAAATCACCCTGTTCCGAAAGGACATCGGCGTACAAGCGACACTCATATCTTATTACTTCGACAAGCTTCAGCACGGACCAGACAAAACGTCAGATGCAAACCCTGCAGCGAACGCAAGACATAAGCGCTTAGCCGCAGACCAAATCTTCCATGTTAACACCCTTTCGCAGGTCCAGGCATGATCATGCGAAAAATGGCGTTACTAGTGTTTTTTGACCGTACTTTTTTATTTACCGTAAACGGATAAGAAACACCGACTGAGGGGGCGCGCTAGTATATACATCGAGATTTCTGTAATCCTAAAACGTATGACGCAAGCAATCGTGAAACTCCAGATGCGGGCTCATTGTGCGTGCCACCACACGTGCGACGCATGCGCTAAGCTTTAACACGGAGGATTTGGTCTGAGGCTATGCACTTTTACGCAAGACATTCATTGCTTCTGCTCACTACATGAAACCATAACGCAGTAATTATAATGGGAACGCTCAATCACCAACTTGTAAATTAAAATTTGTATACGAAATTCCGATAGACGAGAAATACAAATTTAAGAAATTAAAGTTTACATTTTTTTGTGCAATCAATGACCGGTGTTTTTTTTTCATATGTTTTAAAATAAGAACGTCCTGTATATCTACAGCTACACGCCCGCTTGTAAATTCTTAGCTTATAAATCGAGCTAGCTATAGAATATCTCGAGAAAACCCAAGGCCTCTTCGTGTCCCCCTTCCACACTCACTTGTAAAGTCTTGCTTGTAAAATCTTGCTGATCACGCTAAAACATGAATTGTTACTTAAGTCATTCTTAGCAGTACAAATCGAACTAGAATTTGCTGATCATCAACCTCATAGA
>JAHWFP010068350.1:23878-62758 GCA_023313725.1 Lithobius niger | reverse complement strand
TTAATGTCCATACAACGCTTACTACACTAAACGAAGAGCTAACTGTACTGAACAATCCTAATGAGTGCTGCATGTTAGCTGGAGGGAATAGTTGGAAAATACAGGCAATTGTTGTTTACTGTGGCGAACGTGAAACGTGGAGAAACTGATTTTAAAACACTGTTTTAGAACGCTACACTTTGCCACACTGAAATGAACAACGTCCACTTTAGTTTTCGGTGGAATACACTCATCCACCTTCTTCAGAAATAACTAGGGTTCGGCTACGTTTGTTACGACCCCATGCTTGTGTTTTAAATTTGCCGCACAGTTGCACGCACCACTAATCTGTACATTCCATTTCTGGATGATCCTGTCTGCGAGTTCTGGTGTCACAAGTCTGTCAATTTGACCTAGGAGGGGTTGACGATGTTCATAAGCAGAAGGCCTTGTTTTTGGAATAGTCCAATTGCTAGCGATTCAAAACCTCTTAAGTGCATATCATTGGCGGTGTTGGACTGGTGAAGGACAGTGGCTTTTTTCCATCCAATGACATGCTTTTCATGGGCACTAGTCGGGTTCTGCTTCTGGTGGAGTACGAGTGGGTGGGTCGTGGTGGTCTGGAGGTGGTCCGACCACCCACTCGTACTCCACCAGAAGCAGACCCCGACTAGTGCCCCTCCACCCCAACGGTCCCCCCCCCCCCCCCCCACTATAGTGGTATACTGCATCACATGTGGAGCAATTTATATTGGTGAAATGCACAGACAGCTGCAAGAACGCATCCGGGAACATCAGGGGGACGAACGTAAACGCGACACAAAAAATGGGTCGCAGTGCACATGATAACCCATGAAAAGCATGTCATTGGATGGAAAAAACCCACTGTCCTTCTCCAGTCCAACACCGCCAATGATGCACACTTTAGATGTCTTGAATCGCTAGCAATTGGACTATTCCAAAAACAAGGCCTTCTGCTTATGAACATCGCCAAGCCCTCCTATGGTCAAATTGACAGACTTGTGACACCAGAACTCGCAGACAGGCTCATCCAGAAATGGAATGTACAGATCAGTGGTGCGTGCAACTGTGCGGCAAATTCAAAACACAAGTATGTGGTCATAGCAAACGTAGCCGAACCCTAGTTATTTCTGAAGAAGGTGGATGAGTGAATTCCATCGAAAATTCAAGTGGACGTTCTTCATTTCAGTGTGGAAAAGTGTAGCGTTGTAAACGGTGTTTTAAGCAACAGTTTCTCCTTGGAGGGAATAGATGTCGTTTGTGTCTGCAGGACGTGGGAGTATCGATCCATGTTGTAACTCTGGCTTTGGATTCCACCGTTTGCACAAACAAGGCCATGTGGGAAAGAAGCCGTAGGCATGTTCAACTCTTAGCCCCAGGCCAGCTGATTTAACATTGCCAAAATCACTTTGCTAAAGCAGTGGTAAGAAAGGCTTCAACTTCCTGGCACGTGCGAGAACCAGCGTAGAGTCTGGAGGCAAGACACACAATTTCTACTCCAGCCGGCCTAGGCTTGAGAAACAAAATGCCTCTCTTGTTTTTGCAAATTGATACATGCTTGGACTAAGCGCAGCATGATTGATATTTTGCACACATATTTATGAGGTAATCCCTACACAACATAATTTTAAATGTTCATGTATACAAGTAAAAACGGACGCTAGTTCGACAACTGGTTGTTTGGGGTCAGGACTCGTTACGAGCGGTGGAACTTTGGATGTTTTGAAAATTAGAAAAAGAAGTAAACACTACACCACAAAGATGAACAAAATGGGTCGTCTTAAATTTTCGTGGGAAACGGTCACACACTCAAATAACACGTAGCAATGTGATCTGTGTCTTTTAACAGCAAATGTTTATTTCTATTGAATGTGGACGGGGACTTATTATTTTGCGTTGTTTACTCAAGACAACCCGTTTTGCTAGTCATTGTAGTATATTTAGTGTTTACTTCCTTTTCAAATTGTGTCGTTCGTTCGCCACAGTAGTCACCTGTTGCTGGTATTTTCAGATAGTTTTTATTAAATTATGTTTCATGATTTATAATGTAACATTGGGAACCGTTGCATTTTTCCAAAAAAAATTCATTGATTGAACGTTTGTTTTCTAGACCTTGAAGCGCGACACATTGATGATCATGCGCCAACATTACTTCTTGCTGAATCAAGTGCTGTTAATGAGGAACTAGTACAACTTTCTAATGTGGTATCTCCTAGTATGCAAGAGAGTATTGCCACTGCAAATCCAGGTGATGGATCTGCATCTAAAGTGCTTCTTGAACATTCTGAGAGCACAGAGTCATCAACTCGTGAATCCATTCATTCTGCACTACATGTTACACTAAAAAATGCTTGGGAAACTGTGAAAGATTCTAAAGTATTATCTCTGCCATGGGACAGTATTCAAACTGTAGCTGCTTTTGGAAATAACTTTCCCAAATCCCTAGATCAGCTGTCGGACAGTTTGCTACAACGGATTGGGGCTAGTGCAGATTCTGTCGGTATTGCCAACAGTGCAGCATTGGAGAGACCGGAGTTTACTGATGACAGCTTTGAAGTCATTGATGGAACCACTGTATATAATGAGCAGACTATGGATGATGCTTCTCTACCAACCAAACAAGAGTTGCCTATTAGGCCTACGGAATTAAAAGCGACGCATCAAAGTTCTGTGGCAACTGCGGAACCAAATGTAGTCTTGTCGTCTAGTTTTTCCCAAACACTCGAGTTAGGTAAAGCAACCAACACACCTTTGCTTGTTGAGAAAGAAATGGAGTCTTCAATTGACACTGCAGCGATTGGCTCAATTACAGATGACAGCGCTCGTAATTCATTTACTGGTCCGATTACACCATCCTCTGACAGTGTGCTAGTACAAGCATCCACAGAGGCACATAAATCAATGCCAACAAAGGCCCATTCAGAGACTTTTGCTGATATTGAAAACCGCATCGTTCCTACTCAAAGCATACCTCCCAATCCTGCTTCTGAAACTGTTGATAGTGAGCGAGCATACGTGGATGAAGCAGTAACGATGGATGAGAAAGTAACGTTCCAGCCACCCGACAACAGTTTGCCTTTAGGGCATTCTGATTCACCTGTTGAAGAAACACAGTGGTCATCATCAGAAGACAATAAACTAGATGGACTGAAACCTTCTGCGACCACTGGTAAAGAAGAATATGTAATAGATGGGGGCAATGGTTGGTTCTCAACTCTAAAACGTACGCTTATGGGAGCCAATGAGGAGGAACAAGAAGGACCTTCAATTGCCGAAGAACATACAAGAGGAAGCCTGAACTCTTGGATGGGGAAAGAGGCAAGTAAGGGATTGCCTCGTAGTGGATTCTTTAGTGAACCACCTGCTAGCCAATCCATCGAGGAGGAGGAAGAAGAGGAGGTTGATGATGATGATACATTTGTTGGTATTGATGACGAGGATGATGATGATGAAATGGATGATGAGAGTGATGTAACAGTAGAAGATTTAATGGCTGAGGAACTTGTTTCCCAAAATCCCAGCAAAGATGAAGTCTCTGCATCTTTAGAAACTCACAGTGTTGAGGACTTATATTTAGAACAAAATGACACAACGGCTAGTGAGGGATTGAATGAAAATGTTAAAGCATTCGCTGGAGAATCAGAAAAAAGGGTGAATGTAGAAGAAAACCTGAATGCTGAAAAAGCTAGAAATATTCATAGTGAAGAGAATGAACCATCAACAGCTGTACCTGCTGCTGCCAGTACTCGCACTGAAGGCAAAAGACAACTTCCGAAGCACGACAACATATTAAAAGCTGATCCTGCTGATCCAACGGATTCTGGTGATAATGTTGGTAGTTTTGAAGCATTACCAGAAAAACATGAAATGTTACATGAAACAAAAAACCCCGAACCTGTAGTAGTGCAACAAAATATTGAAAATAGTGGTAGTGTTCAAGAATCTTTACGAAAAACGGCAAAAGTGGAAGTGAAACTAACAGATGGTGCTACGTCTCAGTCTAAGGATGGGCAAAGATCTGATGATGTTCAAAAAGTGTTGCCAGTTGTGAGTGCAGAAGAAAAACCTTTAACAGACAGAGTGAATGGCCAAACTATGGAAGAGTTACAGGTACCAACAACCCAAAACCAACAAGAAACACACAGTACTCCCATTCCTAGCAGTATTTCTTCCGATATAGTAAGCAAACCGGATTTACCCAGCCAAGACACTATTAACCTTCCTGTAGATTCAAGTATTAGTCAGGTACCCTTGTCTTCCACTTCTGACATTGAGCCATCTTTAGTTGGCTCGGTTCAAGAGACCTCTACCACTCTTCCTGTCGTTGGTGACCAGTTGTCACAACCACAGGTTGAAATAGTTGCTAGTAGTTCGGTGTTGGGTGTTGCCCCTGAGCATCACGAACAAACAGAATCCCACAAAGAAGATACTAGTGATAACCAGTTTGGAGAGGCTGGAGTAGAAGCTAATAAAGATGTTTCTTCAAGTGATACAAATGAATACATTGATAGGGTGACAACTAAGCCAGATGTTCCAAACTTGGAAACTGCTTTTGATCCATTATCATTACTTGCTCAGACGAAGCCCATAGAATCGGAGACACGAGCAATCGACCCGCCAGAAGCTGTTCTAACGGACACAGATGAACAGAGCACTTCTGAATCAAGTTATGGATTTCTTAAATTCTTTGAAGAGTTGGACCTGATTGCAGCAGGCAAGGCTTACGCAGATTGGTTAAGGCCGTACGTGCAACTGCTCGTTGACCTGGTAAGTACGTTTTATTTAAAAACACAGTATCAGACCTGAATCTTATATTAGTATGGAGTTCATTAAACTATTTTTTATTTGCTGTATACTGTTAGTGTAAATGATAAAAAAAAAAAAAAAGAGAATACGACACAGTCAGTGTTAAAAGTGAGATGTGGACCGGCTGGCATTCTGTGCGCAATAACTCCCTAAACAAGATCATGGATACGTGCTTTTTGATGTAAACTAAGGCTCGGCCGATACCGATATTGGCATCGGTATCGGACGGCATTGGCTAACCGTTTTGGTCAAATATAGGTTTTTTTGCGATATCTTCGCCAAAAATTGCCCGTTTTTGATGCTCCAATACACTATTTTAACCGTTTTTCGAGAGCTTTCCAATGGTGCTAATTTCAGAGCGATAGCTTCAGTCTTTCTCAAATTATTTAACAAAAACCAAAAACGGGTTCCAAAAAACGCACTTTACTGCAAGATGCTTGCTCATAGAGCTTTGAGATTCAGAATTTTTCATCAAATTTTGTTGAAACATTACTTTGCTGGAAGTAATGCATTACAGTATCGGACCATATTGATATCGGATCGAATAGGTCAAAGTTGGTATCGGCCGAGCCTTAGTGCAACTGTAAACACTAAACCACTCCAAATAAAGCTTAGCTTCAAAACAAGAATATCACAAACTCTATTCTGCAAATTTTTGGTAAGCTGTCCCATTTATCTTATCCAGGCCCTCTCTGTCTCTTCTGCAGTCTGGTTTACATCTTTGTTGTCGTCATTTTCGGCATTTTTGTCATCCACATTCACTGTTTTTAAACCTGGTGCGTCGTTGAAGTCATCTCGCAGCAGGAATTTTATTTGGATTTGAGGGCCATTGTGTGTTCAGACGAGGTGTGATCTGCCACACGTGCTGTGTGTGGCCAAAGATTCTAGGCCACCCAGGTGGCGGTCGTAAGTAGTGCTTGCTTTCAGCAACGTCTTCGTTCCTTCCCAATGATGTCCTGTCTCCATGCAGTGACTCGCGATGCTATTTGCTTCTGCCTGAATTCTGACATCACCCATATGCTGTTTTACGCTTGTTTTTACCCCATTCCTCATCTCTCCTATGTAAACAGCGCCACAATCACAACATTGTATTTCATAAACGCCGGCATGGTCGAACGGAACTTTCTCTTGCTTCTCACACTCTGTTTTGTCACCCCCTCTCTCTCTCTTTTCTTCTGCCTTGATGTTGACAGGTTTTTACCAGGCTTCAGCTGCGTCTTTAACCCCTTACGGTTTCGCATAAAGGTATCAAATCCATTTCTTTTCAGGATGTTCTGCATTTTCTCAGTCATTCCTCTCGAGTAGGCAAGTCCGATCCTCCTGTGTGTTGTCGTCTTTTTATCTCCAGAATGGGAGTGTTCAACATTCTTTACCACGATAGCTGCGCTTAATAAACCTGCCTTTCGTTTCGTAAAGATGCTTCCTTGCCACTTCGAGGTTGAATGAGTGTCGGGCAACGCTGATGAACTCAATTTTTTGCGATCACCTTTGGCTGGCCAGACGGGTGCCCTGATCTGAAGGGAATACCACGATCAGTAGCTGCCGCTTTACGAAAAGTTGATAGCTCATACTTCCATCCTACTTCCTTGTGAGAAGCACATCCAGGAATGGGAGCAATTCTTCTTTTATGTCTTCCGCTGTAAATTCTAAGGCCGGATGACAGTTGTTAATCAATCTCAGCACTTCCTCTACATTTTGCCTCTTTAGAATCGCCAGCACATCATCTACAAACAACTTCCACATCTTAATCCTTGGACAGGTCTCCAAATTGAAGGCATCTAGGACCAGGTGCTGCGAAATAGAATGATTAAGAAGGCTATTGCGGTGAAGAACGTTGAACGTTCCATTCTGGATATGAAAAGAAGATAACACGGAAGAGGATTGGACTTGCCTATTGAGAGAAATGACTGACAAAGTGCAAAACATCCTGAAAAGAAATGGGTTGATACCTTTGTACAAAACAGCAAGGGAGTGAAGGCGCAGCTAAGGCCTAGTAAAAACATGCCAACATCAAGGCAGAAGAAAAGAGTAAGAGGGGGTGACAAAACACTAACAGAGTGCGAGAAGCTGGAGAAAGTTCCCTTCGGCCGTGCTGCTGTGTGTAGAATACCATGTGGTGATTGCAGTGTCCATAAAGAAGAAGAAGAAGAAGGGGCTATAGACGTGTGTAAAACAACCTATAGCTGACATCAGAAATCAGGTAACAGCAAACAACGTCGCGAGTTATTGTGTGGAGACAGGACACAAAGTTTGCTGAAAGCCAGCACTGCTTACGACTGCCATGTGTGTGGTCTGGAATCTTTGGCTATACAGTAACACATGTGGGAGGGCACACCTCTTCTGAACACGCAAGGGCCCTTAAATCCAAGTATAAATTCCTGCCGTGAGATGACTTCATTGAACGATTGGGAGTGAAGTGGAACGATCTGACTTACTGGAGTAGGAGGCCATGCGATGTGTATGACAAAAAAATTGAAAATGAAGACCACGAAGACAAAATGAAAATTGAAAATGACGACTATGTTACCGGCTGTTTACATGAATGGCAAGATGCAACACAAAGCCAGCACTTCGCAGTGCATCTTGTTGTTAACCTGGGCTGCAGCCCGTCCGTCCAGTTACCATATACAATTAGCCGAGTGCCAGCAGCCAGGCAACGAGCGAGTCCAACTGCTCAACTACTTGAAACCGGATCTCTGCAGTCAGCTGGTGACGTAACATTAAACCTCCTGCTCCTACGGGTATAAAAGACTGCAGGAACAAAGGATCCTCAGTTGGTATTGGAGAAGCAGCTCGAAAGGTTGTCTATCGGATTACTCACTAGCGCTGGTACAGGCTGCTACTTGGGCCGTGCCTCATACGTGATACATCGATATTAAAATGCAACCAGCTTTTATTTCCAATTGGTATAAAAGTAAAATAGGTGTAAACTGTCATAGAAGTGGGTTAACAGCTCGTTGTTAGGAAATTCACAACATTGCGGACTATTTGAGATCCAGCCCGAGTCCACTTTGCTTAGGCAGCCCCGAAACGTCAGTTTTCTTACTCATTTAATCTCAAAATGGTTTGTAGACTCTGATGAGAACCTGCAAAAGTCACTTTTTATTTTTTGCCTGCAGGTAAAGGAAGGCAGAAATAAAATCATCATTTTTCTAAAAAGGAACTAAAGTTTGAACGCAAAATAAAGTGTGGTGGGGAATAAAACCCGTAGCACATACATTTGTATGAGCAGATAAGTGAAGGAGAGCACTTTGAAGCTACGAGTTGAAAGTTGGATTGAAACTCATTATTTTGAAATCATTACATCAAGTCAACTTAAGAACACTGGGTTTGTAACGCTGAAACAAACTTAGAGTTGTAGCTAAGTAGTACCGTAAACCCGAAAGGTGTCGTACCGAAAAATCGCTACTCCACGGAAAAAGCGATGAAGTTGCGAACTTTTTGACTAGCTATTTAACTAAAAGACCTTATTTGTCATGGCTTTAAAGTACTGAGTAATTCTAGCAATGGAAAACTCAAAGAAAAGAGCTAGAAAGAGCAAGGACAGGAGAGTGAAGAATTGCACCCTTAATTCAAAACTTAGGTGTGGATCTGATAAATTCTTCAGGCGAGGATCAAGACATTTGTGACGAGCCAGAATTTTCTGACTCGAACAGAAGCCTATCCCCACCAGTGTTAGAACGTTCAGATATATAGGAAATAGGCTTGATAGCGAGGCGTTACAGGCTAATTTCCGCAGTTGGGTAGAATCTTGTCCAGTTCGTGACACTGACTGGAAACCGATATGGAGCAAATGACACCACACCACCTCGTGCTGCTTCTCAGAAACACGAGAACATGCGGAGGCCATTGTGCTCCACATCTTCCGCCTTCAGCAGACGACAAAGTCATGCTGTTGACGATGGCGGAAGCACATGGAATCTTCCTCACCGTGATCTACTGGGAGACAACCCTAGCCGAGTGGATCAGGCAATGTGCATGTGAGATGGCAAAATTCGGGTACCCAAGAACCGGAAGTAAACGTTTGGAGGTATAGGCAACCTCGAAATGATTACAAGTTGTCGCCTCTTCGGCTGAGAGTGGAAGGACTCGCAGTCGTACTGGCCTGAATTATGTCACTGGTAGAGAACACCAGGGTCATAATGACGATTTTTCAGGAGCCAAAACTCACAGACTTCTTTTCTAAGATTCTGTGTAAAAGCCCCAAAAGTCATCATGCCAACTTATTTAGGGCATGGACACGAAAAATCGCTAGCAGAATTTCTGCAGAGTTTTAAGAGCTTTCACAAGGTGAGGCGGATCGCTGGTTAAGGATTTTTGAACTACTCTGGACTTGGGACACATTTGAGTCAGACTTTAATTTTGAATTTGAAGGGTCACATTATAAAGAAAACCTAAAACGTGAACTTGAACAAAGGACTCAGTGACCTGTCGAACCTTTTTCGAGTTATGCCCAAGCAGCATTGATCAGTTGGCCAATAGGGTAGTAGGAATACTCGACATCAGCTTTTTATTCCAGGCTGAAAAGTCAGTAGCTCAAACAAAAATTAGCAAAAACTAAAATACAACCAAAAATGGACCGTAAAAATTTGTTATGGAATCCTCAGTTGAAAAAAAAAAACCTATATAAAAAAAAATATGATTCTGAATCAGCATTGGCTGTGTTATGGTACCAACTATATTGGTAACAGAGGCACTGTCAAAATCTTGGCTGAAAGTCCTAGTGTTCGTTTGTATTGAATTTGTGAGTCCATAACCACAATTAACCATATATTCAAGCTGCCTTACCATCCCATTTCCCTGCACCAATGCAAGCAGTTATCTACAGGCATCAAGTATCAACCTCACTCAAGCTTTCCTACTGATTTCAAGTTTGAATTTTCTTGATTGTACCAAATTCGTCACTGCGCTGCATGACTACCACTAGCGAAATAATGCTGCACATCAATGGGTTAACCGATTCCTGTAGGCCCCTACTACTGTAAATGCTTTAACAATAGAGTTACAGAAACGTTCTTCCTAAGGTTTCTATTTTTCTCGTGGTTGCAGAATACTTTGCCTATTTTTTTTAAACATGCTTTAAACTCCAATGTTTAACCATTTCCAGGCTAAGTTATGTAACGGTTGTGAGGTCAGCATATCTATTTACAGCTAGGCCATTAAGGAGCACAGAAACAGAAAATTACTGAAATGTTTGGTTTAAATTTAGCCTTTAATTGTGGGCACTGGAAAGCAAGTTTGCTTTGAGAATGCAGTAACAAACTTTCTTGACATAGTGTAGTTTTATTATCCATTGGCAAATATTTATTTTTGTGTGTTTGTGTGTGAGGCGATAAGCATTGAGTTTATGCAGTACATCTTATAGAATGAACTGCAACTGTTAAAAGTTCTATAATTCTGGAATACAAAATACGAGACCTGAAATATAATAGCAGTTTGATTTTTAACCACACATTAGTCTTTCACAATAGTCTGGGAATTACGTAACCTCGTTAAGAAGTTTTTTGTGGGTTTTAATTCCTGAGAAATGGCTGTTCTGTGTTACGTTAACACCTACATTCTTTTATTAGCCTAAATTGATTTTTATTGCAGTTGCCCGAACCAATCCACGCATCAGTGATGGAGTATGAAGAACAGGGATTATCTCCCAGAGTACTTGTGTTTACTGTCATAAGTGGCGGCTTTCTTTCCTTTATCATCACGGCCTATTTTGTAACTAAGGTAAGGCAAGTAACAAATAAAACAAAAAAAAAATTGTTAACTTAACTTAAACGTTTGTGTTTCTAGTTTTATCTTCAGCTACTGGTAATGCAGTCATTAAGATTAAGCCTAGTGATAGGCTCAGTACAAGCGAACAGTATTGATGGACACTTGCTGGATGAACTGGGACACTCTTTGGACTGGCCAGTTCAACTCCCAATGTTCCCGTCGAACCCCCAAAATCCGCAACTTAACGTGGTACATCATAAAAGATCATTCCTGGGAATTTGGCTCCAGTCAATGTAATCCGTAACAAAATTTCCACCGAATTGAAAACCTGCCTCTCTGACAATCAGTGTCTCACAGATAAAGGAATTCATTCAAAGAGAAGGAACTCATAAGTTACATCTTCAACTCAAACGCCACCATTAAAAAGATTTCCCCACATCTACGTCTAGCACGCAGCTTTTGGCTTCTTAAGTCAGTCAAGACTTCTGCTTCACAAAGACTGCCTTACGGAAAATTCCCCCAAACAAATGTCCTGAATCCTACGGAAATGCACTCTCCGCACTCCAAAAGACCCATGTCACTCCGGAAAGAAATGTCACCCATCACTTCCACCATTGAAGTAATGCCACACAAAAATCCTATGCCATCCAATGCAACGAAAGATCCCAGGAGATCAATATTCACCGTCGCTCCCCGTTCAAGACATCATCGGACTGTGGTGGCCGACTATTCGGGGGGGGCCCCCCCCCCCCCCCCAAGAGATTTTTTTTTACTGCAGTCTGTTTCAAATACAAAATTTTTAAATCTAAAATTCATTTTTACCATCCTAAAGTACTTACCTTTAGCGCTAGCTTAAATCGCTTAATTCAATACTCTTATGCCCAAATTTAACCAAGTTTAAAACTTATTCTGGCTTCCCCACCAGATGGCATCTTCTAGCTTTCTATTGCCTAATCGGAAAGATACATTACCTGTACCCACTCTACCTCTTCTCTTGAGTCACCACCATGACGGATAAAGAGGAAAAGTGACATGCACTTCCCGTCGTTACGGGAGCTCTTATTGGCGGGGTGCTCCTGCATACTTGGGTTGCCAAGCTGGACACATCCAAACAATCTAAAAACCTCTAGGGGAAGACAACATTCTAGAATGGAATGTAAAAATTAACAGGTAATGTGTATTTCCTATTAGGCAATAAAAACAAAATTCCGCTCGCCCCGCCCTGCGGGCCCCCCCCCCCCCCCCAATTTCATGTTTTTATGCCCAAATCTCTTTAAAAATGCTATTGATTGATCCAAAAAGTCTCAGAAAACATCACACATTATCATCACACATTATCAAAACATTATTCTTTCTTTTTCTTTATGTGGTTCTTAACCTCAAATATGTTTCTGTACAGTTAGCATTGAAAAAAAAAATTATCGGGGTATTTTGGCGAAGGTTTTTTTTTTTTTTTTAAGTTTTATAATTTACAAATACCTAAGGCAGCAGAAAAACTTATCACTTTGTCATGCACAAGCGGGTCCTTTAAATACGCATAGATCAGCTCTTTATATTTCTGATGTTCATTTGTCATGTCGCTGAATTGGTTTGGTTCATTGATTACCGGTAATTCAAACCTGATAGTCTATGATCACCGGCCAATGTCAAAGCAATACTTTTTTCTGTAGCTACCACCATGTTTAATTGGAAGCTATAGTTTCTCGCGACCAACGCGATCTGAACGCGACACTGAGTTGGTAACTCTTATTTCTATGGTCGTTCCAGTTTTCTCGCAATGACTCTAGTTTCTAGCCAGTTAACGGTATGTGTGGTAAGAATTTTAAGAGATTGGGGCATTGTTGGTGTTTTTCGTGAATCCATGACTCTTTTATAGCTTTATAATAAATAAAAAATAAAACTAGGCCTTCTAGAATTAGACTTGCTAAAGCTAATAACTGATTGCAATTATTTTTACATGTTTTACATGTTTTACATTATTAGTTTTACAATGTCACACAAAAATTTAAAAAATGTCTGGATGCCTGGTCGGTTTAAAACGATTTTGAATTGAGAAATGATATTTTTTTTCGTGGCCTAAACAAGCATGGGGTTGCTGAAGAAGGTTATTTATCTCACCTGAGTGTATTAAGTTCTAGTTAAAACATAATCTGAGGTGAAGGTATTGGATAAAAAACTAAATTTAGCTGATCTAAATTTGTGCTGGTTTACTGTAACATCTGAAAAGGAAATTGTAATTAATTTCACTGTTCAGTGGTGTCAGTTTGGATATATACCTTCTGTTGTGCATAATTGGTAAGTTCTGTTCCAAGTTTAACTGTTTATGTTCCATTTTTTTTTTTGCACAGAGAGGTAGTAGTGAAAGCATTCTCAAGTTAAAATTGTGCCAGTTTGACAAGAAGTTATTTGATGCTGCAGCTGAACGTGATGTTGTTAAGGAAGAACTAGCTGTGAACAAGCAGAAAGTAAGTACTATTGTAATATAAGCCAAGATCCAAAAAGTTTATGGGAAGGATTTAAATTCCTGGCTTTATACTGCCCCTTGATGTTTTAAAATTGTTGATATATTTTGTGTTACACACCTAGCTTAATCAACTTGCTGTCTAAAAATCAAATAAGGTACAGTCAGTTGAGGAATTATCGGTGTCAGTTAAAACTTGTGTCATCTCCTCTGCTTATGTAATTTTAGATTTGTTACCACAAAACATGTCGTTAGGGAATTCATTTAAAGTATCGGGCACCTAATTCTCAGTATTTCAATAAAATGAAAGAGTAGTTTAAGATTTCGTGTGGACTTTGGTTTGTAATTTAATATGTAAATTGCATACTGAGTTGTTCGTGTATGCTCTGCTGCCATATATTATATGGTTTCAAATTATTTCTTCAAAAAAAAACCTGTTATCTACATTTACAATAGAATTTGAAAATTCTAAATCAAAAGTTTGAACGGCGAACTAGTGGCGAATTACGAGGAATGGTGTCTAGGTAGTCTTCCCCTCCCCCGACGTGGAGGAAATTTCCAGTTTTACTTTGAAATTTGTTAGGCATGTTTCTGGTGAAAAATAAGCTTTATGGCAAATTTTTTTATGAATAAATATTACTCAAGTTGGTAAAAGAGTAAGTGACGTTCGTCGTCTTCTGGCAATTTAAAACAAATTCTAAGCAACTGGAGCTACACCTACACTGCTTTCATGTGTTGGTGCGTTATTGCGCGAGTGGCTCAAACCACTGATCTTTCACTGACCGACGGTGTTAGTGCGCGAAGTTCAAATCAGGCAGTTGGTCCATTAGTGCGTTTGGTAGACTCTAGGCTTGCGCCTGATGAAGATGGCAGTGCAAAGCCACCGAAAATTCGCAAGTACCCAGCAATGGACTTTTTTTTTTAATTCTGGTGTTGCATTGTGTGAAGCAAGAAGTAAGTAATCATGTCAACAAACGGAATAACAGGTCGAAAGGGCCAGTTTTACAATTCTAAGGGTTAGGCTAACAGATTGAAAAAGGAAACGTGTGTTGTCCTGGACTCTCCTATAACAGCTGTCAAGAAAAAACATCCTTGATCAAATACAGGAGTATCTCACACTCCATGACCAATGAATTGCAGCATTTTTTGAAGAGCAGCACCAGCGAAAACTCTGGAATGTGAGTGCACCCACTCTCCTATCACCAAACAACCAACCAAGAAGAAGTGATCCCATCCCTTATGTCCTCAACTTGTCCAAGTGCAAACCAATGAAAGATGAATGACAGTTCTCAATCTTGATCCAAACTTTATTCCCATAACACCATACTACGACACCAACATACATGTCAGCCACATTGCGGATGTCCAACTCCTCATTCATGTCCACGAGTGTTGCGAATCTTGAGTTGACTGCGATTGGTGCTGTTGCAATTTGAAATTTACATCCGCCATTAGAGGATTATATTTTGAACGTTACCTTAAAACTATAATTGCTTTATCTGTACTGAGTTTTAACTTTAGTTTTTTGTCCCTAGAGGGCATAGTGATGTTCACCTATCAACACATTGTTTGTTAGCCAATAGCAATTAAGTTCGTGCCTTGTGCACGTGAATTTAGCGCACGTGCGCTAGTTTTAATGTGTAGGTTTTAAACTAAATAAAAACCGAAGAACAAACATAGTTCAACTGTGTTTGTTCTTCGTTGTTCGACCTTTAGTAGAACTACTAGCAGCAAGTTGTCTTTAGTTGGTCAAGTATCCACCATCTGGAATGCCATTCCTCCTGACATAATCCAGAGTTCAAGTGCCCATAGTTTTAAAAAAAATTATTTTAAACACTGCCTTATCAATGCTACATTACTAACCTGAAAATTAAATTCCATTTTTCTCCATTTACTTATATAATTATAACGTTTTATTCTGCATTTAGATTCTTTTTTTTACATTGTTTAACGTCATTTTTTAGGTGTTTTCTGTTTTTTTTTTTCTTTTACAGTGCTTTGCATAGTTTTATATTTTTTTCCAATTTTTTCCATTTTCCAAATAATTCATTGTGTAATTTTCTTTAATTTTTTAACATTCACCTGTGTGTGATTGCACTATTGTGCAATTAACTATTATGTATGTATTTTTATTATTATTATTATTATTTCATTGTAGTCATTTATTCAATTTATCTTTGTACTGGGCTCGTAAAAGACCTTGGTCTTCAACCCACTATCAATATATTTTGTTTTAATTATGTTTTAAATAAAGCCCGTCTTCTTCGTCTTCTTCTTCTTGGTGGTATTGTGTTGTTGTTTTGGAGATAAATAAAAACCACTTGGGATCCAGCGTTTGAGCTAAATACATCTTCTCTCTTCTCACTTTTCTTCAGGTTTAAGATGAGGCTTCAGGATTTGGGGTAATAATCCTTTTTCCAGGTTTAAACCCTTTTTCAGGCTTATCGTTTTTATAAGCCCTTTTTAGCCTTTTCACTGCCGATATTCAATGTATCGGAATCGATATTTCTTACAGATTCCTTTGCAGATTCCACACTTCACCCTTGATGATGTAGAGTTTCATGTTTCCTGCCTGCTGTCTGCCACAGTTCTGGAAATTGAAGTGCAACACAAAGTTTCATCCTGAATAAGATCATTCTCTACATCGAGAACTTTGTGTTCCCTGCCTTCAGACGGTTACGATTCCAGAAATAACAGTGCAACACGAAGTCTCGTCTTGAATTAAATCAGTATCGGCATCGGTATCGGTTTAACAGATATCATGCGGTATTGGATCGGTATCTGCATCGGATCGGTAGAAGTGGTATCGGTACAGTCTTACTACTCACACGTAGGCTGTTGAGGGCATCCCTACTGTTGAGGGCATCCCTACATATCACCGGGGAATGAGGACCTGGAGGATTGGTAAACGGGTAACCTCAGGACTACTATTTTTAAGATAGTTTCTAAGTTGTGACCCTAGCACAAACTTTCGATACGGACTCCCCTGGCATTGTTAGGTTTCCTAACGCTCTAGTTTCTAAGTAGTGACCCTAGCACAAACTTTCGATAAGGGCTTCCCTGGCTTTGTTAGATTTCTTAACGCTCTAGTTTCTAAGTTGTGACCCTAGCACAAACTTTCGACAAGAGCTCCCAACGCTCTTCCTCATGTAAGCTAATTCTCGATTAACGAGGCATGACTTGCACATTGTGTTCCTGAGAAAATCTCCATCCATCAGTACCAATTTCACTGCTTACCTGTTCAGAGCCCTTCGATCACTGAAAAACAATTCGATGATCACCACTTCCCATGCCGACAAGGCCAACATGACAACCCTGCCAGACAGAGATGCATACACAACAAACGTCCTCCGAAACATCGGTGACTAGAAAATATACAAGCCCATACTGTACGAGTTGGAAAACTCTGTAGTCAAACAAATCACGACCAGTCCCACCCGAATGCAAAAGGAATGGCTCATCACAAAAACAGAGTATCTAGAGAACTGAAACTGCAAACCTTCTCAAAAGTTCCTCACATGTTAGCGCAGGTGAAAACGCACAAAGAAGGATGTCCACTCCATCTCATCACCTCGTCAAAAGGTGGTTCTATTAAACCCACTGATTGGTTCCTCACCAACAGGTTACAGAAGTACGTTTGAGGAAGACATCAACTCAGGAGAACCCAAGGCTTCCGGAGCCAGTTGAAAGATGTCAAACTCGAACCAGATGACTGCATGACAGACTTTAACGTTAACTCCCTTTTTCCCAGCCTCTCGCACCGTCTGTTGTCGGAAATGCTTGACGAGTCAACCAAAAGTTAACTGCTCATTAAGCAAGAACCTAGCAATGCCCCCCCCCCCTACTAGCAGCAAAATCAAAGTGCGCCAAACTAGAGTAGCCTGGATCTGTGATCAACCAAACCATCCAGAGAGCTATTTTGATAAAGGCAGGTACACCACACCACTAAACACGGAGTCAGCAACGAGACACTAGACTGAATCACAAACAAACACTGGTAACAATTCCAAAGCCCTCACTGCCCTAAAATTTTACGCCCCCCTGCTAGAAAACATACAACAGATCATTTTTATTGTGAGATTTTTCTTGCTGTATGTAATATGTGGCGTCATAAAAAAAAGTTGGAAGAAAATAGCGAATAAATAAATTTTTACAGGGGTTTTTGCTTTCCTCTCCCAGCCGGGTTTCTTCCCCTCCCCCCTTCCAGTTATTATGCCACTGATTGTGGAAAGGGAAGAAAATAGTAAAAAAAACAAAAAAAAACAAATTGTTTAACTGTTCCGAAAAACTTGCTCTTTAATGGCCAGAAGTTTCATTTAAATTACTGAAAATGCTGTAGCTTCTGGGGCTCTGCCTTGTACTCCACTGGAGAGCTTCCAGCACTTTCCCAGACCCCTCAGCTAAATCATCGCCTCCCCCACAGCTTAATTCTGGATCCGTCACTGCAGCAGTCATTTCCATCGACTTCTGTATCGGCTAAAAAAATTAGTGAAAGTTGCACTGCAAGTTACATCAAAATTTCTGAAGTATGTGTGTTAAAATTCGTAGAATGGATTGTAGAGTTTTCATTATGACATAATTTTTGTTTTAGACTATTGATCTTCAAAGTAATCTTTCAGAAGCTCAAGAAGCTATAGAATTACTGGATTCAGAGCTGTTGGCCGCTAAAGTAAGTTTCCTTTTGTCCTAAGTCCTGAAATAGGATCTGGATTTTCAGTGATTATTTGTCATACTTGGTTTGAAAAAGAGAACAATTATTAATTGCATACGGATTGCGTATCAATACTGTATTAATTGTTCAACATACTGTAATATTCTGCATACTTGAGTGGAGGTTACTAAGGTATGCATAAAGAACTTGTGTGAAGAAGAGTGAGATGCTGGGACAGTTAACGTTTCTGATGGTCATATTGCAGTTGTGTATAGCAACATGTCTACATTGGTATATAGTCCAGTCAACGAAAGCTCAAATTTGGCAATTGGTGGAATAAAATCCCAAAGTCTTGAAACTTTGCAAGGTTGTTTGGGAAGGTCCAGTAAAGACTATATCAAAAGTCCTGATGATTTGGAGGTGAGCTGGCTTCGCTAGACCATAAAATACCCCAAAATAGGTCGCTTTTTATTCGTTTTTCGATAATATCTCGGAATCTGTGGGTCCTACCAGAAAACTGCTCCTTACAAAAGTTAAAGAGGACAAAATATGCCACAAACTTGATTCTATGCATTTTTTCTCTAGCACTAGTAGTTTACGAGATATTAAAAATCTCATTGATTGACAGAGATCTGCTGGGTACTCGTAGATTAGGTGGGCCGACCTTAACCGCATTTAAGTTACTATGTCAATCATATAACATCAAACACTTATTTACCACTATACATATTTATTTGTTACATCAGGTTACTACATATGACATCGAATCGTAACTTCAAATACATATTTAATAACATCTAATCAAGTCGAAGTAAACGTCCTCCTGAAGGTGATCGTCCTGAACAGTTGGCGTCAGGCTATTCAAATAGTCACTGTGGCAGTTGTGGCAGATAGCAGTGCAACTTACGCCTATTTTCCTGCACCCACACTTGTTTCCACAACCTGTGGTGCATCTGCTAAATATGATGTTGAGGACAGTTTCAGGGGCAACAGCATCTTTGGTTGCAGTGAAATTCTGACTACACTCCCAACCCCAAATTGCAGCTGGTAGCTCATTTCCGATCTAGATTGGCATGATACCTATGCAAGTTGTGGGACGTTTAGTAGGAGAAACTGTCTACTGACTCAAGAAAAATCTGTCTTCTACCTCCGATACATCGGTTTCAATCTAATGAACATAAGGCCAGGCTGATCAAGATGCCTTCCTCCAAACTAAATAGCAGAGGAGTACAATACCTTCAAAGACCTGATGATGCTGACAATCTAATTGTCAGGAGCGTCATCACCAAAGCGAGTGACAGTGACAATGTAGCCATTGTTGGGAAAGATGTAGATCTATATTTCTAATTACAGCTCGAACAGCTACACGCCGAAATATATTCTTCTATAAGTCTGGTAATAGAAAGCTAGGAACACAGGTATTATCTTCAACCCAACAACAACAGAAGGGCCTCAAAGATTTCATACTATTTGCTCATGCATTCACAGGGTGCAACAAGACATAAGCTTCCTTCATGAAGGAGAAAGAAGTTGGTTATAAGCTGCTGTTACAACGTGAGGCATTGCGTTCAGTAGCAGATGTGTTCAACCAATTCAACTTCCAAGTATTAACATGTATCGGAGGTAGGTCACAGTTTTTCTCGACTCTGTATAGAGCTACTCCTACTACAACATCCCTCAACTTGCAGAGGCACCATGACTTCACAAAGTCTGCCACCAACATGAAGTCTGGGCTACTATTCCTCCCTCCCTCAGAAGGTGCAGCTTTGCAATGCTTATTTCGTGTTTTCCACCAACTGCAACTATGGATGGGTAATGAGTTACCAGCTAGCTGCACTTTGGGGTTGGGAGCCTAGCAGAATGGCAATCTTGTACCTACTGCAGTCCAAGACGCTGTAGCCCCTGAGGTTGTATCAACCTCATATTTTGCAGATACACCACATGTTGTGGAGACAAGTGTCGGTGCTAGAAAATAAGCACGAGTTGCACTGCTATCTGCCACAACTGCCATGATGACTGAATAGCCTGACACCAACTGTTGAGGACAATAACCTTCAGGAAGAGGATGTTGACCGTGACTTGATTTGATATTACGATGCGATGTAATATATAGTATCGTGGTGTAGTAATTGCATATGTAGTAAATAAATATGTATAGCAGTAAATAAGTGTTTGGTGTTATATGATCGTGTACTAACTTACATGAGGTTAGGGTGTATTCACCTGATCTATGTACACCACGTATAGTAGATGTCTATTTCGAAGATTTCTTAATTTTCGAACTCGAATATCTCGTAAACTACTGGTGCTAGAGAAAATATGAAGAGACATTTTGTCCTCTTTAACGTTCATAGGAAACTTTTTTTTGTAGGACACACACTTTCCGAGATATTAACGGAAAACGAATGAAAAGTCACCTTTTTTGGGTATTTTACGGTCTAGCGAAGCCGGCTCACCTCCAAATCATCAAGACTTTTGATATAGTCTTTACTAGACCTTCCCAAACAACCTTACAAAGTTCCAAGACTTTGTGATTTCATTCCACCTTACGTCCTATTTTCACTGGACTAATACTCATGTATTCAGCTGTGCAGTATATGCTGCAAATTCATATTGAACGCTTCTGTGTGCGTTAATTTTCAATTATCTTGCGGCACTTGTCTCTGTAGCAGCCATCTTCAGAACATAATGTTAGTATCTACATCATTAAAATCGTATGATGTGCGTGCATGTACCTCTACTGCTCTTGCACCAAGGCACCTACACGGATGGAGTAGGACCAAATGAAAGTTAATTAAATTGTGCTTCCGTTAGGACTATTTTTATCTCTGTAACTTGATTTTATGACCCTCAAATACGTGAAAAAACCTGCAAAAATAACAAAGTTTTTTGGTTGCCTTCGAAAGTCTTAAATACCTGTTTTTTATTCACTCTCTTGGGTTCTCAGTGGTTCTTCCAGAGAAAGAAAGAAAGTTGGCTTCTCTGCCAGTCCCATAGGTATCACACTGCGCATGCGCGGACGCAGTCCTCCCTATATAAATGCTGGCGCAGCTTTGATCCTTATCTCTTTTTCTCTGCCATGCCACGCGATGCGGCTGTTCTTTCAGCTACTCATCCGATTTACGTTCCTCGTTACTGATCCTCGGCTGTCCACGGCGTTCCTGCGTTCCTACCAACAGGAATGCAGTCGCCTGCCACGGATCCGTCTCGGTTCCCAATGAGCGCGTGTAGTCACTGCTCCTTCCTCTTTAGGATCTGAACAATGACGGACCACCCTTGGGCTACGATTCCCGAAGATACAGGGAAGAGACAACGTGCCGTTGATTACCCAGTTGCCTCCTGGGACAGGGATACGTCGGTTGCCGGTTCCCTGAAAACTACCCGGTTCCGTTATGGTTCCTGTGCCCCTTACCATCTATTGCTGTTAAGGGTGTGCCCAGTGTAACCTTGGCTTCTTTGGCTAACTACTAGCCACGGCGGGATCGATCCGTTCTGCGACTCGCACAACCCGGAACGTGTTCACGATCCCTTTGGTCCCACCCGCCTCTGTACGGTCCCTGCGGACGGGAATGCATCGTTGCAACTTACCGGTTCCTATTCATCGATTCCGGTCTCCTTCCTCCAGCGGATTAACGTTCCGCCTTTTCCCCTCGGCTCCCCAACAACCCTCGGTCCCGTACCTGGGGAAAGGGGAGGGGGGGGGGAAGGAACCGTCATCTACTTCCACGCAAGAATCCCGCTTACTGCCGTTCCTCTTGGCTCCTGCCCAAGGCAGCTCACGTCATCATTGCGTTTGAGCGGTACGCGGATCAGTTCAGGTGGGCGGCAACCCTCTTCTTCCTAACTGCTCATTGCTTCTACTCAGCCTTCCTGATTTGGGCCGTTTCACTCCTGTCAGCTCTCGACTTTCTTTCCTTCCAGCATTGAATGCTGTTGGTTTCTTCGTAGGGGTATGATATTCCTCCGCCACGCCACCATCTGCGCATCCAGCTGCGCAGCCCTCTTTTTCAGGTATATGTTCCGACGATGCAGCTCGCTCGTCCTTCTTCTGCCTTCGACCTACGCAGCTGTGCTATCCACTGCTGCTCAACGATTCTACTCCTCGTGTCCACAACTTACGTTCCTTTGGGATATTCCCCTGTGGCCTGGCATGGCCTGGGTTGGTTTTGTGTACTCTTCACACGTTCGTTCTGGCCTCCACGTTCCCCCATGCCACCAGCCACGTCCCAGCCTACGTGATTCAATCTACTGTTCCTCACCTTGCTATAGGACTCAGCCCTGTTCATGGAAGTTTGGCTGCATTCCCTAAGGAACGCTTTCCCATTCCTCATGTTGCCCCTCCATCCCCTGCTCGGCGGGGGGCGGAGGGGGGGGGGGGAATGACTTGTTTCTACTAGGAACAGCAGCACCACGTTCCTCACCACTCTTCCTTCCCCTTACTAGACCTCTGTAAAGAGGAGACAGGGCAGAACACTTCCCACCACATTAGGTAATGTATTTTCTTCTTCCCTCAGAAACATCAGCATTTACTAATGCTCTCCTGACGCGACGAACGCTCCATTCCTCTGCGTTCCTCGATTCACGTTCCGCATCCCATTCACAGGATCCGCCGGTTACGGATACCGTGAAGATCTTCAACATTACAACGAAACAATATTCTGGACCAACACCGCAGCCTCATTCCCGATTCCTTGTACCCACCCTCCTCTGGTACGATACCTGCATTCCCTCTCCAAAGGACTCTCGTGCACTAAGGAACGCTACGCCAGCCTCAAACTCCCAACTCAAGGCCCGGAGAGTTGCTGCCAAGATTGACCTTTTCCGCTGGTCCGCAACTTACTCCTCTTGGTCTGACTCCGCATTCCTCCCAGACTTTTGGTAGCCAACCGTTCCGCTATCCAGGGGACCGAATAACCGCTCACCTCTTCTCAAGCACCTTCTTATAACCCTTTTGCCAGCAAGGCGTCCGCTTTGATGGTCCTCTCTACTTTAGAAGACGGTGGAAATTTACTCCTCGTTCTACATCTTTCGTTCCTCTTTCGGAATTGCTGACCATGCCGTCCTCCATCGAATGTAAAAAAAAAAAAAAAGCCACACACCGTTCCGTTCCTGATGTTCCGTTCTTCACCAAGACACGGCGTCCTCGAGTTCCGCAGATCCGCCCTACGTCCTGCCCCCTTTTGCCCCTAGTCGATGGGCCTGCCGAGGTTTTCGATTTACCAACGAACAGGAACACACTGGATCTTTCTTCCTAGTACAGCCACCATGGTGGTTACTCCTGCGTTCCTCTCTCCTCTCGTTCCTTGTCCCTACATTCCTACGGACGCGTTCCGCGTTCCTGCATTCTTTGCTACGTCACTTCAGGCC
Source organism: Lithobius niger (assembly GCA_023313725.1). Lineage (NCBI taxonomy): Eukaryota > Metazoa > Arthropoda > Chilopoda > Lithobiomorpha > Lithobiidae > Lithobius > Lithobius niger. The sequence goes on along the minus strand of JAHWFP010068350.1, from coordinate 39,764 downwards.
ATCTTTGGTGCCGTTCCGACGTTCCTCTGGTTTTACAGCTATTCAGAACCGGCATCAGGGCTTGATGTTCTGCCCATTGCTGCTTGTCAGCCACACCTACTGTCTGCCTGCCCCTACAGGCAGCAGTTTATCTCGCCAAAATCTATAGTTCCGGTCATTCCTCGTTCCTGCGTTCTTCCGTACGCATTCCGCATTCCTACGTTCTGCGTTACGTACTGCCAGTTCGGGTTGTCTCTAGTAGCCATCCCTTCGACGACATCAATATTGCTAACAACACGTACAGGTCGTACACCGCGATCCTTTCTATCCGACAGAAGGTTGCGCTGGTCCCGGAGGCCTCGATTCCCGGACCTCGATCCCACCAAGAATATTATCTCGAGGAACCAATGGTTCCCTTCACAACTGCTTCCCGAGTCTCGCCCTTCGCATCCTTCAAACAAGGGGACATCATCATGTTACTATACACCTTCTGCCGTTCCGGTACACCTCTCTGCCACATGACTTGAAATCCAAGTTCTTTTTTCTTGAACTCAACTTATCAAAAATACACCCGGATTTTTTAGCTGCAACTCACCAGCTTGCAACACGAACGACTACTTCACCGCCTCCGCACCTCTTTCACCATCCCAGTTGAGTCCAGTTGACTTCAGGGTACCCAGGGCGCCCGTCACCAAGGCCCGCCTCCGGTGACGAAGTCTGTTAAGTGCATAAAAAACAGGTAATGTAAGTGCATAAAAAACAGGTAATGTAGATTTTCGAAGGCAACCAAAAACATATCTTTCCAGCAAAGCTGGTTAAAGATAGTTTTTGTTGCTCAACCGAAAGTATACATTACCTGTTTTTACAACAGGCGACCCGCCCTTCCTCCCATATCAAGATGCCTGGGTAATGATTGATAGTATTAAAAGAGATGAGGATCGAAACTGCGCCAGCGTTTATATAGGGAGGACTGCGTCCGCGCATGCGCAGTGTGATACCTACGGGACTGGCAGGGAAGCCAACTTTCTTTCTCTGGAAGAAGCACTGAGAACCCAAGAGAGTGCATAAAAAACAGGTAATGTATATATTCGGTTGGGCAACAAAAACTATCTTTAACCAGCTTTCCTGTAAAGATATGTTTTTGGATCTTCGTGACTTTGGATCTTTGTTATGGCTGAACCAATCTTGACTTTTCGAAGTAAACTTTGCCTGATAAAACTATGACGTCATGTTTTGCATCATTACGAAATAACAGTAACATGACATGTATATCAGTAGGAAATCAAAATTCACTTTATTTTCGGGCCAGCCATTGTTGACATCTCTTACGGACTTTGAGATTGCAGTTCAAGTACGAATGTAAAAATGAACTTGCTTACCAAAGAAAAAACTTACAAAGGACGACATTTTTGCTCCACACTACATATAAAATTGGTTTTGCTTAAAGTAACTGATGCATGGAAAAAGACAAACCTGTAGAGTTTAAAAAGTTGTCAAACATTCCATTTATGAAACACGGAAGTGTGTGGATTGAGTGAGCAAAGTCAGCAATTTCTGCGTAAACTAAACCTTTTCAGTGAGTTTCTTGTTTCTGTCGCAATCTTTTATTTATTCCTACCTTCGCAGGGGCCTACTTCTGGCGGAGTAGACGAACATACGTGCAAACAAACAAATCGTATGTGTTGAATGATGTCGATGAAATGCAGGCGAGCTAAAGAACGTGGTGGGCGAACTGCGAGGAATAATTCCAATTAGTTTGTTTCGAAATAATCAACATTTCGATTTTGTGATGCTCTTAGAATCAAAGAAATTACATGAAGCATGGATCAACGCCAATGCAATGAGCGAAGTGAACGATGTGGATAGTTTCAATTAAAAAAAACGCCCCATTATGTCTGTAAATTGCAATAAGGTGTATTTGAGGTTCAGAAAAAAATTTTACTAGTAGTAATGTTTTGCTGTGTAAGAATCTATTACGGTCTGCCACAAAAGACAGTATGGGGGATGCCGTGATGAAAAACCAACCCATTGGGAATGCTATTAGTCTTTATTGGAAGTTGAGCCAGACATAAAATATTGCTTTATGTTGGCTTGCTGCTGTATTGGCACCAACACATTTGCTTTAAAAACATCGTTAATTTTCGTACTGTGAAATGCCATAATGTCAACAAAACACCTTAACACCTTTGCTGTAAATGCTGGATGGACTTCTTTGCTGCAGAAGTCCCAACACGCTTTAAAACAAGCTACAGTAGTCCATTGTTGGCTGAGGTTTTGAAGGAAACTAGATCTGGCCGTAAATAGACAAAATGGTGAAACAGAAAGTGAATTTGGAGACACAAGTTGTTAAGCTTGTTTTGATTGAAATTAATGAATTAAAACAAAATGTGAAGTATTTTTAGAATGAATAGATTTTTTTTCTACAAATAAGTAAAGGAGAATTCTGGACATAAAGATTTGTAAATTACAAGCTTAACCCTTCTTTAACAAAAATGACCAAGATGTATTGCCCGTAGCACACTAGACATTTACCTAAATGTTGGTACTGTTATTTGTTGATGTTTGGTGTTGTAGACCCGCAGTTTAAAGAACCCTTTTGTGTTGCTGAAAGTTTAAGTCTCTGTAGAAAAGTTAGTACAATTTACAAATCTTTCCTCAAAGTTGGTCAATTAATGGTAATTGTACCAAAATAGGACATTGTTGACTTTGTTTAATTAAATTAATTAGGCTGCTAGAAGTTAATTAAATGGTTCTCTGGAGTGATATTGAAAAATATTGATTCTGGCATGCAGTTTTTTATTCACGATTTTTTGGATGTGGTCGATGGCAAACAAAAAAAAAACTCGGAAGTAGCGTGCATTTTGTTTTGTGGAAGTGCAACATTTTAATACCACATATAAGTGTGTCGAGAGTGCAAAGTTTCACTTTGGACCCGTATTTTTCCTTAGATCCAAGTTTAGTTATGACATGGCTCTTAGATTCGTTTTGCTGCTATCATGTCAACGGCGCTCAGGCTGCCTTGGGTACGCATCCAGGAAGTGTTTGGTGAAAGCTTTGAGCATGATTGGACTTTTTTTTAATACTATGGCTTAAAAAAATGTTCCAAGCACTAAATGCAACTCTTTCAAGTTGGCTTGCAAAACATTCATCACGTCTATCATTTGGATGGTAGGATTTTACCGCCGGTGTCTGAGGTACGCGATTAGGGCATCTGGTTCATTACTGATCCTAAAACATCTATCTATTGCCGGGAAATTGTAGCATTAGCTTTTCATTGACTCGCAATCATAAATAGGTTTCACCTCTGGAAATTTGCCTATTAAGGTCTGGGTTTCTAAGTTATTTGTGCGTGCACTTCAAGTATGCGAACCCGGTGTGGTCCAAAGATATCTATTAAAAAATATTGACCTGGTCGAATTGGTCCAACGTCGGGTTACCAAGGGGTTGCCAGGTTTGCACGACTTTTTATCTGAAGCCCGCCTGGAGCTTATGGGACTCAAACCTCTGGAATTTCTTAGGCTAAAATTTGACGTCGTACTTACCTGCTAAATATTGCGTGGCTTCTTATTCGTGGATTTTCCTTTTTTTTTTTTATTTTTGTACTAAAAAATCGACTTGGGGTGGAAGCTGTCGGTCTAAGGTTCCCGTCTGGATTGCCGAAATTTTTTTTTTGCTGTTTGTATAAATCCGGTTTCGACCTCCCTGACTGAGGAGTCAGTCTTGATGAAAACTGTGGCTGGGTTCCATCGCGCGTTGGACAGGTTACCTCTTAACCATTTTCTGAAACGCCGAGCATAATTTTTTTTCCACCCTTTCTTGCCATCCAGACCCATTTCAGGATTGGCATCAGTGGCTCACCACCCTTCCAAGTCCTGCCCGCTCTCCGAGGGGAAAATGTTGTATTATAAATAAAAAAAAAACGTGCATGCTCTTGACAACCACTTAATTAACTTTTAGCAGCATTACATAAAATGGTGTCAGCAACAGATCTTTTTCTTTGTTTATGTGAGTATAAAAAAAAAAGGCTGGGGCCCTTTGAGATGCGTGAATGGGTAAAATTCCACTTCACAAAATTTCTATTTTTGGTAAAAAAAATTTGGATTTGTAAGGTTTTATATTTTTGTTTACACCTCTAAATTGCTACAAATAACTAAGGTACTTTTTAAAAGTTGAATTTTCTGATTTTATTCTTGCTAATTCTATTATCCTTTCTAGTATACTGGCTTAAGCCTTAAAGTTCTTTTAATGAATGCTAAGTTTTTATTTAGTAGTAATTACTATTAATTGGTGAATGGTGGTGCTAACGAAATGCGTACAGTCTGCAGCGCCAGCTTAATAGTTGAAGTGCCTGGGGATAGACGTTTGTAACTGTTCTATGAGTAATTCTCCGTGATGTGTACCATTACTGTCTCATACTTGAAACTTGTTTTCATTAATTTGTAATTTATTTGTGGGTCCATCAGTTGTGTTATATACATTATTTGTTTGTGATCTTTCCACGGGCACTTCAACATTTAAATGAAATCATAATTCATTTTATTGCTTCATGAACTTCTTGTAACTTTCCTCATTACTTCTGCAAGAACAAGTAAGAGCTTTAATATCTCTGCATGAAAGAGCAACTAAAGATTTGAATTGCTTGCTTGTATCAGAGATCTTCGGACTAAAATAAGTTGACATGAAACATAATTTTCTTATTCTGCTGCATAAAATGTGCTTTTGTGCTTGCTTAGTGTTTTGTCAATGGCATATCTTACCGTCTCATTAATGTTTTAATTAAAAGAAGATTTAGTGTCTGCTTAAACTCAAACCGTTAGTTAATGCCTGCATTGAATTTTGTGGGGATGGTGAAATAATTATGTAATCAAGGATGGATGAATTAAAAGAATGATGCAGGGGCCGGTTTGGTTTTTTTCTTCCTTGTTTTGAATTGCTGAACTATTAACAACTCTTTGAGTGCTTTTTACCTCACTTTTTTATTTCTAAACAATTCAGTCTTCTAACCAACCTTCGTATTTTAAACTCATCTGCTTTTCCCCCATTGTCATTTCACATTCACTTTTACCATCATGTGATGAGTTGGGGACAGGGTTTATCATTTGTTTTTGGTTGTGCTATAACTGTGACTGATAAAATGTTCTGTTAGCAGCTAACTGAATCTGACTTTCATAACCCCACGTCATTCAATTCAGTTTTGCTATAAATCTGGAAAGTATGATTTCTTTGCGCATATAGCAACTCAGTTAATCTGCTCAAATCATCTGCACTCAGAAGTTTTCAGAAAGCAGCCACAGTTGCATCAGTGTTGCAACTTGAAAAAAATAGGTTGTCTACATTATAAAGTTCAGGCACCCGGCCGCATTATTTATACTAACTTTCAATTGACATTGTCTATGAAGGCAACTAGTAGACTGTTGAGTCATTCTTAAGAAAGCTTAGCTAAATTTGCCTTTTTATTTCTTAACTTATCAGTTGCATGTTGTGGCATGGTGTGGAAATGGAGTTCTCTCACTTTCTACAATGAATCCATGTGTTCTTTTCATGCGGTGAATTCTGGATGATTTTTGGTTAACAATGTCACTATTCGTGATCACAGTTATTGTAATCAAAATCTATACTTCGACTTTACACGAAAACAGCAACTTTTATCTGCCTACTTGATATCAGTTGTTAATTTCCAATGGGGTTTCCAGGAAGGAGTCTTCCAAGGCTTAAGTGCTGACATACAAGTCCTTTAAAAGCAGTTCATACTCTGATGTGATGTGCTGTTTTTTATCCAAGAATGTATCCCCAATTAAATTTTTGCTTATTGTTTGCTTTAAGATGAAATTTCCTTAGAGTTAAAAATCTTAGCTTTCTCCCGACCAACATAGCTCGTGCCAAGCACTCCAGGTGCAACGCATGCGCTGAGAAGTAGCCATTTTTATTGTCAGGATCACTGGCAACTGATCGTTTGTGTGCCGTCCCTGTATTTACTATTTTTTTGCTGATGGATTTTAGCCACTAAAATCTTACGTGCTTTCCTGTTATGCAAGTAACAGTGGTCTGTGTCCATGCCTTTGGGACACTTAGGACTGTATCTTTCCTCATTTCGGATGGCCCCTTTTTGGAAATGTTTATTAATCTTTATGCTAATTTTCCACCAAAAACTCGAGGAACAGTCTTTCTTATTTGTGGCGGTGCTGTGTTTGTGTTTTCTTGAGATGTCGTCTGCTAACCACGGTAGCCACTCCCTGCCGGTATGTTCACACCAATCAAAAAATCAATGGTTTGGCAGAAATACTGTGCGCCCCAACAGTCAAGATAGCTGCCTGCCTGCGCATGTGCTGCACCTGGAGGGGAGCCGTCAGTGGGTTGGGAGGAAACATGGATTTGTAACTCTGTCAGGAAATTTCGTCTTAAAGCAGACAATAATACAACAATTGAATTGGATAGTTATTCTCGGTATAAAAACAGATTTACTTATTCAGGCTGAGGAATGTTAAATCAACGTGTTTTTTTGATTTCTTGTCATTCAACACGGGTTCAACTCAAGTTTAACATTAAACCAACCTTTCAGTAAGTGGCGGCAAGACAGTCAGTCGTATATTGTTAGGGAAGTAGTAGGGATTGCTGATTGAATTCTAATAGTACTCAGGATCAGGCTAGCCCCTCCTTCCTGCATAACTGTTTTTTAATTAATAGGTGAATCCCTGACAGTGGTTTAACATTCATGGTGTCGTTACACTGGCCCTTAAGTTCCAGTCCGTCTTTTGTCTCTTGACCACTCCGTGTTTGTTACTTACCTGTGTGTGTGTATGTGTGTGTGCATGTCTTATGTGCTTTGTTTGCCAACTAACCGTTTTGTGAATTTGTCGACTTGCTGAAGAGGTGTTAGTCATTCTGACTGTTGGCTGCTTAATTCTTTGTCAGACGGAATGCGGAAAGTTACAAGCGACAATTGCATCTCTCGAGGAGCAGCTCGAGACTGCTACCGAGGCAGGCCTAGAACTGAACAACATGTTATCTGACTTTTTAACTTCCCAGAATGAGGGTCGCAAATTGCAGGAATCAGTTGCCTTACTGCAAGAACAACTGGATCTTCAGAAGAACTCTGTGTCTGACATGCAATCCAATGCTAAAAATAAATCTCAACAGGTAGTTAACAAATTTCGAAGCGGCGCTTCGTATTGTTTTTTTGTGCGACCGTTTTCTCACTTTTTGTCATTTTTGTTAAGTATTCTGCTTTAAAAGAAGAACATGATGATGCACTCCTGAAAATTGAAGATTTGGAGATGCAGAACAAGAAGGTAATGCTTTTTGGGTGTTTATGGAACTTGTACAAGTTTCAACCCTGCCATTGTTATTACATTATATTGTAACATTTTTTTAAAGTGTTACAATTATTGTAACATTATTTATTATTGTAACATTATTTAAAAGTGTATTTAATTGCATCTTAAAATTTCAAGCTTTATTACCTTTTTTTTCCCCACACTTAAAATCACCATTTTGTCAGTTTTGTGTAAAGGTATGAGTGTAATATACCAAGATGATTTCTTGTCTACTTTGACTTGCAATAATAGTAGATGTAATACACTCCCCATTGTACTATTGTAGATCTCTGTTAGCTGAATTTTTACACTCCATCCTAAAAGGTCTATAAGTTTAGAGGTTTTTAGTGGTGCAAGGTTTGGGGTTTAAGGGCACTGCTTAAATAACTGTACTTTGGGTCGTTTGGTGTACTGTTTGCTTGGAAATGGTGATTTAATTTTCGTTTTGCCGAAAACGGAAGCGTTCGGATTTAGTTTATTCTACACAACATATTGTCTTAACACTATTTTTATTGGACTGAGGAAGTGTGGAAATTAAGTTTTGCACCTAATTAAAAAAAAAGTTGTGCTAATATTTATCTGAATTTTATTCACAAACAGGAAAACAGGATAATTGGGTTGCTATGTGCGATAATCAGGTTTTCTTACGGTTGAAAGTGGCATGGCTGTAGCCGTACCAGCCGCACCGCTTCCACCGGCCTTGAGTAGAAGCATATCTTGACGAGAAAGGTCGCCATAAGACACAAAGTTGCAAAATACACCCACACGGTACAGTAGTCCAGTACGAGCCCTGTGGTCCCGTTTGCAAAATGGAGTTGAGAGATTTTCTCACTGCCACTTAGTCAATGGGTCCCTAGACATGAAAAATCACCTAAGTGCTTGTTGGCCATAGTGGCCCGAATGGCGCTATGGCCAAATCCAATATGGCCGCCGTCAGCCATCATGAAAATTCAACTTTTTTGATTTTTTAGGTATATTCACATGTGGTAACTCTAATTATACTGAATTTGGCATGAGGAATTCATTTCTGATGTTGTTTTCACCATTCGAGGTCATCTTTTCCAGCAAGGGTTATGGTCAAGGTCATTTTGTTATTGACAGATTCAGTTATAACACACCATACGCCAACTTTCCACCATTAGATAAATCAATTTTTTTGTTGCTGTTCTTTACTGTGACACAGGCACACAAATTGAGTTTATTATTATTATTACTAAAATGATTGCCGTAAACCACCTATTAAATGCCCGTGGGCTTCTAAAATTATTTCGATAAAAAAGGGGGATGGGCATAAAAAAAGCTACAATTAAATTTTGGAATCTTACTAATGTCCAGGGAGGGAGTTTAGGCCCAAGTCCATCGTGGGAAAAGTTGATCATTCACGTCCGTGATCAGGGTTCAGTCTAGCATTAACGCAACTTAGTATATTAGATCGTCCTTCATCGAAATTCTAACATTATTCACAGTTTTAACTAATTTATTACGTAATTATTATGTAACAAACCTCGATGTTTTGGTTCTAGAGCAGTTTGGTTGGGCCCGAGCTAGGGGCGTGCGAGCCTCAAAAGTTTCGAGTCGAGTCAAGTTTCCTATCTGCTCAAACTCGACTCGATTTATCCCAACCAAACTCAAATCCAGTAAAAATGTGATAACTTCGCCAATTTTTTACCGATTTTGACATTCAATATATCAAATTCATCGTCTCGACGAGAGCTTTCCGGTGGTGCACATCAAAAGCCATTAGCTCAAACCATTTTAAAATTTTATCTTAAAAACTGGAAAACTAGTTGTGGACATTAACCCGCACAGTCCATTAAGCAGCACCTTATTGCAAAATAGTGTGTTAACCAAATACTCGAACTCGGCTCGATACGCTATTCTTCTGTTGCAAACTCGGCTCGACTCGAATTAAAATTATTCTACTCGCACACCCCTAACCCGAGCTAAATGGGTGCCATGAGACTCAGGAACTTGCATCTAGTCCAGCAGCTCCCAAGCAGCTCTGGACTAATGCAGTCTGGTTGCAAGTTCCTGAGACTGCTGGCCATGTAACACGGACACCACGAAACTTGACCTAGCTACGAAAACATCTTGCTTTATACTAACGATGGTTTGTTTTGTAATGATTTCGTAGTAAATTCGTTTAAGGTATGAATTATGTTGGAATTTGGAGGAGCGACGATCTAAACTAAATTTGTAAATAATTGAGAATGAAGGCTAATGACCGACCTTTCCATGTTACAAACAATCTCCTGTGAAGCGCATTGGATTAAATGTTGATTTCGTTAATCCACACCACTGAGCGCGCTACTGACAGACATTGCTTCACAAACGTTCAGAGCATGTGCAAACCAAACTTGAATGGCAGTTTGGTACGATGAGGGTGTGTATGCCATTGCCTGTGATATCTACTTGGATGAAACAAAAAAGTTCAAGGATTTGTTTCTCTGCATGGGCCGTTTCCATTGGACTCGTGTTGTACTCAGGTTCCAGGGAAAACTTCTCTGACGTTCTGGCCCAGATGATGCACTGATCGAGTGTGCAGTGTTCGGACCTGGTGTGATAGAGCCAGTGTTAAACGGCAGCCATTCTGTCTGGGCTCACTGGTATGCTGATTGTGAAGGATCTGATACATACGCTCTAGTGGAAGGTATTCTGGAATAACAATGACAGGGGTGTATATCCACTGCTGGTGCAGTTGAAGGTGCTGCAAATTAAACTTAATGAAAACCAACATTGTCCCGAAGAGTTTCAGGCCCTGATTTGACAAGTGGAGGAATTGCATCAGGACTTTCGGAAATTTGAGGAGGAGTGCGAGGCCAAGTCTGAGCTCTACCAATTCTTTGGAGTTTGGCTGCAGTTAGTCGCCATCATCAAAAATTATGTAGTATCCGAGAGAGAGGGAAACTGGCATCTATTTGCAGCTACTTTCGAGGATTCTATGCCAATCTTTGCAGAATGTGGCTGCATCAACTACCCGTGTTGTGGTTCTTGGTATCTTGAACAAATCAAAGTGCTGGAGTTCATACATCCTGAGCTGTACTGACACTTCTCTGTGGGCCAGTGGGTTGTTCAGGGTCGCCCAGGATGGTTCTGTGCTGTCAGAGGTTACATACAGGTCAAGTAGACCATCCTGCAAGGGTCCAAGGGTCCTGGAGGTAACTATTTAGGTACACGTAATGCCAGTGGTGCAGCAGAGTTCGAGCTCTTGTTTCACGAGATTGGGTCTATCACTAGTCTCCTCAACTTTGTCACCTCTAACCATGCCATGAACCACACACAATGGCATCTGCAACATGCATTGAGAAGTACTCGTCGTCACACGTTTACATGCATGCTCAAGTTTCATGAGAATGGTCAGCATACTTACCACTCATACAGACAGGAAAGATTGGTTGAGAAAACCAAGAAAATAAGCAAGGCCATCTCCAAGTCGAATTTGCCAAGGTTCGCCGACCAACCTCAGAAGACACCATCAGACATTGAAAAGGTGAAGAACGAACTATGATCCAAGGAAATGGCAGAGGCACAAAGGAACATGGACATTGCTAAGGAGCGGGGCATGGACCTCAGACAGATACTTACTCACAATGTGCTCGCAGCATCCCCACTGTTCGATGGTGATCTTCCCACTCACACCACGAAGGTAGTACTTAATGGTGAGATTGAACCTAAACTTTACGTCACCAAGTGAGGTACAGACTTTCCACTTATGTAAGTTGTAGTTAACTTCATGTTTAAAATGCGGTAGATGCCACTAGCACAATTCTCTAATGCGGATATGGTCATCGACGCCAGCGTAACGTCAGCTTCACGCATTTGTGAAAGTATACAGTTCATTTATCTCGTACTTGATTCCTACATTAAGATGTCTCTTAAGGAAGGGGAGCGCATGTATCTTACTGACTCATCAATAGGCATCGATATTATTGGCATAAACAGTGAAATGCCCATCCCTCAGCAACTTAACAAGTTCTGGGCTTCTCAAGAAAACAAGTGAAATCTCCAGCTCCTGGTTCGAGATATTGTGTGTAATCGGAATATGGCAATGTTACCATTGTCGCTAGGTGGTTTGTTGCTGATGATGAAGTGCTTCCAGCAAGAGTCTGGCAGTGAGGAGATACCGGACGTGTTGAACTGGATCGAGGAGGCAAATGCCCAGCTGGTGGTGCACGTACAGTAGGCTGTTCGTGTGAAACAGTGCAAAAGAATTATCATAGTATCTAACGACACGGACACTTTCGCATTAGTACTACACTACACACCATGCTTACAAACTCTGGGGTTGCAGGAGTTATGGCAGCAGTATGGCACTGGCTTCCTCTGCATCAAGCAGTTTCTCAACTTGGAGGACCAGTGGTCAAAGCAGTGATCAAGGCACACTGACCGGAGATGAATGCATGAGTCAGGTGCGGACAAAGCACGCAGCTATGGGCTATGACCCAGCACAGTATCTGACAAACTTTGGAGAGACGGACACTTTGTTAAAGCAAGATGCAGCACTAGCAGAGAAATACTTGGTACATGTCTGGGCAGCGGTCAGGCCAACTAGTAGCTCTGGGACGTTCGACCTGCTTAGAGTAGAAAACTATATCCGTGCCAGTTTTGAAATTGATGCTCTTCCTTCTACAAGTAGTGAGATCAGAGGCCACATCTAACGAGGAGCATTTCTGGTCCACAGGCTCGCCTACTCACTTCAGCCAACGAATGTGATGCCAGACTAAAACCATTGGAGCATGGATGGGAAGCACACTTCGGTGCACTGCTCCCATCAAAATGTCTGATGCTCTGCCGTGGAATGTGCTCAAAACATGCAAGTGTTCAGGAAAGTGCAACACTTAAACACTGTGGGTGCAGTTCTGCTGGAGTTCTGTGCGTCATACTCTGCCATGGAAACGGTTATGACGCGTCCTGCACAAATCCACCATGGAAAGACTAAATTGCATACATTGAAGACATTCTTATTTGAAAATGTAGAAAACAATCTTAATTGAGTTATTTAGAAATGACAAAACAGTATATCAGCAGCAATATAAATCCAGTGAACAAATAAATACAAATTTCAGTATTGAATTATAGGTGTCTTAATGATTTGACCGGTTACATCTGTTTTCTACTGCTCGGTGACCTTGACCATCACCTTTCAGGAAAAGATGAACCCGAAAGGTGAAAACAACATCAGAAATGAATTCCTTGTACCAAAGTCGGTATAATTAAAGTTATCACATGTGAAAATACCTAAAAAATCCAAAAAAGTTGAATTTTCAAAATGGCTGACGGCGGCCATATTGGATTTGGCCATAGCGCGATTTGGGGCACTATGGCCGACAAGCACCTCGGTGAATTTTCATGTATAGGGACCCATTGACTTAGTGGCAGGGAGAAATTTTCTCAACTCCATTTTGCAAAAGGACCACAGGGCTCGTATTGGACTACGGGCAACACGCCTTACCAACCACCCACAAATATTACCGAAAACATCATCTTTAAAGTTTTACCAAAGTGAAATGTTGGAGAGGTAAGCTAGAATCAGTTTATCAAAACACAAGTAGTATGCAGAATCTAATAGGACATCTTGACTGGCTTGATATCTTCAGAAAAATTACTTAGTTTTCTCACCAGTGAAACTGCCATAATCAAGAACAAGGTCGTCAAAACTCAGTGTACTGTACCTCCGGAAGGGGGCCTACAGTAGAATAGTTGACTTACTTCGGTTTCCGCTTCCTCTGTCATACTGGAAATCAACATTTGATCGTATTATACAGGATGTCTACAAAAGAATAGCATGATTATAAAATTTAATAATTTCTATATTAATTAAGTTGCACAGGCGTGTAAAACAACTAAAAAGCTTTTTATAGTCTCTAATAAACCTCGACATGGGCACGCTTTGTGGCTTGTAGGATGTCTATCGGAATTCAACCTCTTAACTCAAATTCGACGTTCATGCTCTTTCCTTTGTGTAGAGATCCTGCTTCGAGGAAGGTTAGCCATCCATGCCTTGATTAACTTCGCACATATGGCGCTGGCCTTCCATACATCGTTTTATGTAAATTTCTGTTGAACATAGCACGGGGAATTTTGTTTCGGAAAGTCGCACCACACACACTGCATTAGCATTAGCACTTATAAAAAACTTTGAGGTGTTTTACATGCTTGTACAAACCGCATGGGCCTACGTCAGTTAATATGGAAATTATTAATTTTTATAATCGGCATATTCTTTTGTAAACACAACACCCTGTACATTGAACCAGCCACTTTGGGCCCAGTAGTCATCCACCATTCATAATCCCTTTCACATTTTAATATAAGGTGTCTGCTCGTTGAAATAGCGTGGTATGGTTGCCTCTACCATGTTGTTGTATTTTATAATTTTGTGTCTTACTATGATGATTCTTGAAATGTCACGTTGCTTACTTGGAAAGCTATCGCTTTCCTATTGCAGTTTATCGTACAATAGGAAGTACACAATTTCAAAGGAAAAGATAATATCCCCAATATCCTTTTACGATGGCCTATGGTGATTATTGAAGCTAACTGCAAGTATGCCAATACACATTTTAATTTCCTAAAGATATTCTAGCCTACTATGATACCTATGCTAACTATGCTACTCAGCATAACAGCTGGCACGAGATGAGACTTCAGTGCCATGCCAAAAACAAAAACCACACCTTTTTTAAGCTGGTGGACTGCTCTTAATTACGGTGTGATTGTTTGACCTGGTTACTGAATAATAAAAGTAAATAAGAAGGTAGGGTGGCAAAAGCATTTGTACTTAATATTGTACTAAATATGTACTTAATATTGTACTAAAGCCTGTTACAAATATTTAAACTTATACGATATGAACCAAAAAAAAAACTCATCAATTCTGTAGTTTTGTGAAAAGTATTTTTTTCATAAATTTTCTTAGTTGCGACTTGAAAGGGATGAAGCGGAAGCTAACTGTGAGGCAAGACGTGTACAAGAGGAATTACTAGAAGACCAGGCCGTCCAGCTTCAGGAAAACAACAAGCAACTCTTAAAGGAAGCTGAAATTTGGAACCAAAGGTTAAAGAAAAATTCTAGATTCTGTTTGTAGAATATTCACCTCCATTAATTAGCAATTTGTCCATCACAAACTCATTCCCGTCTAGAGTTTGAAAGAAGAAACTCAAAAACTTGCGCTACTCTTGCTTGGAGCATTGTTGTTTCCAACGTGCGTGCATCCCACTGTGCATCTGGAAGTACTCTTCGTAGTTTGTTTTAGACTGCATGGCGTACTTTTATTTTATTTTGCGTTCTCATCTACACGACCTTTTTAAGTAGTGTGCTGCCCACTATGACCCTTATGTGGCTGGTACTTGGTGTTCGTACTGTTTTGGATTTGCATTTTCTGGACAAGGTTCTTTTTTTCATGGTGTCTCGTGCGTTTTTCCAGTTAGGCCTATCGCTACGATGCTGTCCCGACGATGTCCGAAATGGGGCCACTGGACTGTTGTACTCGATCCGCACGTTGTATGTCGGGCATGTAAGGGCTGTCATCCGATATTAAACTTTGTAGTGTTTGCCGTTCGATTTCGTCGAATTTATGGAAGGAAACTAAGTTATGTTGGGAAAGTTCCGAGACTCCTGTGAAACAGGCTCGTGCCAAGCTTGGTCGAGATTGGCAGTCTGCCGTCCCAGCCCCATCCAACTCCACGCCTCACTCTCCCTATGCTTTGTTTCATTCGCCGCTGCCGACTATGCTTTTTTCTCCTGTCAAGTCTGGCATTCTTATTTGTGATTTGCTGCAGGTTTGTGAGCTAGATATCCAGGATAATGTGGCCATTAGCAATGATTCTGCATCCACTTAGAAGACTTTTGTGGCCGACTATGGATTACATGCCCAACGTCGTCATTTCGAACGTGTCGATAGTAAATGTTGATCTTGCGAGCGGAACCCTTCCGCTCCTTCTATGTTCGTTATGTTGGCTGTTTAATTCAGTAAGCCATGCAGGCTATTTCAACTTTGACTGAGGCTCGTTTTGTAGCTCGCCTTGTTACCCTTCAAGATTGCATTGCTGCTTTTGGTGAATCACGGAAACGAAGCCGTTCTGTCCCCAGCCTCACATAAGCATTTTGAAGTTGGTTTTGAGTCGTCTTTGTCAGTGCCAACGGGCTCCTACTGGCAAGGATTCAAAGGTGTTTTTTTCTGGCATGGCGGAAAAGACGCATTCAACATTAGGGAAGTTGAAGTGGACTTCATCTACGGAGATTCGAAGCAGCTTCTGGTTGTGTAAAGGTGATGGAGGGTGAAGTCAAGATGAAGAACCCTTTGGGTGAAGTGAAAATAAAGGCTTCTTTAAGTGAAGTCGAGGTGAAGGCCCCTTCAGGTGAAGTCGAGGTGAAGGCCCCTTCAGGTGAAGTCGAGGTGAAGGCCCCTTCAGGTGAAGTCGAGGCGAAGGCCCCTTCATGTGAAGTCGTGGCGAAGGCCCCTTCATGTGAAGTCGAGGCGAAGGCCCCTTCATGTGAAGTTGAGGCGAAGGCCCCTTTATGTGAAGTCGAGGTGAAGGGTCCTTCAGGTGAAGTCGAGGCGAAGGCCCCTTGAGGTGAAGTCGAGGCGAAGG
>JAHWFP010068350.1:0-15084 GCA_023313725.1 Lithobius niger | reverse complement strand
AAAAAAAAATGTGGTATGAGTAAATGTAGTTGCAGATCAAGTGGTTATCTAAAGTACTGGTATGCATGCCATTTTGTCGTGGAGTACTTATGTGCATTGCGAAATGCAAGTCACTACTTGCTGGAAAAGGTTTGGAAATAACGTGAGGCCTGAGTCTTGCTACCTCCTGCTGATTTTCTGCTAATAATGTAGTAGAAGGGAGGGAAGGGGGTTATTCTCGACCTAGAACCCAGTTTTATTAGGCCATGTTTATCTTATCAAGTTTGTTTTATGCTACGCTCAGATTATTTGTGGAAGCGTTGCTGAGAGGTGCAGAGTACCTTAAAAGGATATTTCTATATGCCTTTTACAAAAATATCTACTACCGGTAAATTTCAGTGCATTCAGTTCCTGGATGCTCCTTATCTGGCTTGAGGTTTTTCGGTCTCTAGATGCGGTCAGCTGCGCAGCCCTCCTATAAAAGCATTCGGCCCAGGCGCGGCTGCCATCTCTTTTCAAGCTCTCTTCGAAGATGCATTGCTCCTTCCCTTCAGCCGCATCTTTCGCTCGAAAGATCCCTCACACGAAAGAAGACCCATCACCTTAAAGAAGCTTCCCTGTTGACCCTTCTTCCTACAAGCTTTGCCGGCATCTCTCATCAAAAGATAATCGTTCGTCCTGCATCCAAGATGGCGTCCTATCATGTTTCATTCTTTCTCCCGCATTTTTCTTCAAAAGAACATCTTTCACTCGACACTTCCAAGATGGCATTCCATCATCTTTCGTTCTTTCCCCCACATCTTTCGTCGAAAGATAATCTTTCGCCCATCAGCACATCAATGAACAAGCTGCTTTCGCGCGACCTGCGTAGCCCCAACGACTGTTGAGCATCACTTCTCTCAGGTCCAATGAACATTCTCACCTTATGGATCAACTGAATTCGACGGCTCAGAGTCCTACATCCGCTCCGTCAGACCCTCACTCCCGTTCTGTCAAGTCTCCTGTCTTTCACCAGCCATCGCTCTGAAGCCTTCATTCCTTTCCGACTTTAGCCACTCACCAACCATTTTCACGGCCCTGTGTGCCCTCGCCTGTCACTACCTGCAACCTTGCAGAGTGTCATCTCATATATTCCGAAGAGCCAACCATCTTTTGCCTCTTGTCTCCGAAGATTTTTTTCTGACTCCCGACCACAACGGCCTGCCGGTGCTCCTCCTCCATCACGCAGTAACCGTCCCACCACCCAATCCTCGACCGGCATCCTCTTCACTGCATTCTGCACGAAGCAGCCGCCCGCTTCCCTCCGGTTCTCATCATCGCTCCCCGGCTTCAAATCTCTCACCTGAAAGAAGATATTTCGCCTGAAGGAAATCATCTGCCTGAAAGAAGACTTTTACCTAAGAAGCCTGAAAGAAGATATCTCGCCTGTAGGAGATTTTTCGCCTAAGAGAAGATCTTTCACCTGAAAGAAGATCTTTCACCTGAAAGAAGATCTTTCACCTGAAAGAAGATCTTTTGCCTGAAAGCAAATCTTTTGCCTGAAAGCAAATCTTTCACCAGAAGGAAATCTTCCTCCCGTAAGAAAATCTTCCACCTGTAAGAAGATGATCTTTCACCGACAAGAAGATCTTTCGCCTGAAAAAAATCTTTCACCCGGAGAAATCTTTCGCCTGTCTGATGATCTTTCAACTGTAAGAAGGTCTTTTGACTGAAAGCTGATCTTTCACCTGATGGAAATCTTTTGCCTGAGAAGAGATCTTTCACCTATAAGAAAATCTTTCGCCTGAAAGAAGATCTCTCGCCTGTAGGAGATTTGTCGCCCCGTGAATCCTTCTTTCGGAAAACATCCTCGCTCCTGCTACTGCAATTTCAACTTCACAAACTGCACTTCGCAAAAACTTCAACAGCTAAGAAGTCACAGTCGGTCGGGGAAATGCATCATAGTTGGTGGGGCGAACTACTAAAAGCAAAAAAAAATGGTTCCAAAAAGTTCTCCGCCCCTCACCATAAATTCTTAGATTATATGATTCATATTTTAACTAAAAATTGAAAATCTTAAATATGAGTGCAAAACATGACCTCCAGAATTAGATAACACACTGCGGTACCGGAAACTGCTTCAGCTTGCATCGGACCCCGCTTCGAGAGCTTAACAGAACTCCCCCAGACTCCCTACCTTATTTGGCTAAGCCGTACCACTTTTCATTTGCTTCCGACAGCCCTGCATGCCACCATATATTGACGAGGTCCACTGTGAGCGTATTGATAATTACAGGTAGTAGATATTTTCGTAAGCGGCTCAGAATGGAGGTCAAATTGGTTTCTATTGCCTAACCGAAAATATATACTACCTGTAAACCCACCCAACCTCCCCTCTAGAGTCACCGCCATGACGTATAGAGAAGAAAAAAGATGGCAGCCACGCCTGGGTTGAACGCTTTTATAGGAGAGCTGCGCATGATGCATGCACAGTGGGGCTGCGCAGCTGAGGATCTAGCGAGCGAAAAACCTCGAGACACAAGGAGCGTCCAGGAACTGAATGCATTTAAATTTACAGGTAGTAAATATTTTCGGTTAGGCAATAGAAACCAATTTTTACCTCCTCCCCCACCCAGCAAAAATTGGGCTTTTTTAACATTCCTGGCGCCATAAGCCTACTTTGCCTTCAGGGTAGTACAAGAAACGCACAAAGTGCGGCATTGCCTATGATTGTGTCATCATCTTACTGGTGATCATCATACGTTACTGACTTGTGTAAAGGTAACTACTGCTTTAAGGTACGTTTTTGGCGAATAAAAAATGTTTTCTGGGACATAAGATGGACATTTATTTTGGTTATTAATCTTGAGCAAGAGTTATTTAACAGGTTCATAGGGTGGTTTGTTTTAATACTACATACGTTGGAAATTACAGATTCGGAGAAGTTGCAGAAGTTGATGGACGTGTCACGTGTTACTGCTGAACTCAATGCTGTTTCCCAGGAAAAGTCGTGCATTGTGGAGCATTTAAGCACAGAAATTGAAAAGCGTAAATCAATGGAAGGTAAGTCCTCAAATCCTTCAAAAATAGCCTAATGTGCGATGACTGGCTAGTTACTGTTGCATCAGTTAATAATTTTAAGCTTGGATGCAAGTATGTCTTTTCATGTAGTTTTATTATTTTTAGATTCTTTAGCAAAAACTGTTACTGAAGTTGAGCAATTGCGGGAAAGTCATGCTGTCCTAAGCCAACAACGCGATGAAGCATACACTAAGTTACAAGTATTATCAGGATATTTCAAGGAAAAAGAAATTGAATTGCAGAGGTGAACTAATTTTTTTTATCTGTATGCATCCTTTCATTGAGCCTACACCTAAAATAGTTAACTTGCAATTTACTTTTTATTTAGGGAGCTTGGCGTCCAAGAAGCCATGCGTCAGCAAAGCCAAGAATCAGTATTAACTGTTGGACAAAGGGCAGCCTTGTACGAGCAGGAAGTGTCTATGTACAAGTGAGTAACTAGCCTTTAACGCGCAATGAATGACAAATTTATATCGTATTATTTATTTCTAATTGCCGGCACAAGAATATTTACTACCTGTAAATTTTTTCATTCAGTTCCTGTAATGCTGTACTTTGTCTTGAGGTCTTTTCTTGGTCCAGTTCCGGCCAGCTGCGCAACCCAACTACGCATGCGCGCAGCCCGCCTATAAAAGTTCTCGGCCCAGGTGTGCCGTCATCTCTTTTCCTCAAGCTCCTGTTCAAGGCGGTCGCTTCCTCGCTCTCTCTAGCTTCATTCAACCCTTTGTCTGGAAGACCTTCGCCTGCAAAGACCCTTCGTCCGAAGACCCATCGCCCGAAGGACGGCTTCCATCCTTAACAAGCCTTCGTTTGAAGACCCTTCGCCTGAAGGACGACTTTCAACCATAAGAAGCCTTCGTTTGAAGACCCTTCACGCCGAAAGACGGCTTTCAACCATAAGAAGCTTTCGTTTGAAGACCTTTCGCCCTACCGAAGACCTTCGCCTTGCACCCTTCGCTTTTGGAAGACCTTTGTTCGGAAGAATCTTTTCCGTTGTGGTGAACCTTTGTTCAGAAGAAGCTTCGCCAAAGGTGGGGCTTGGTTTACAGAACCTTTGTCAAAAAATCAACCTCGTTCTGAGTATCCTTTACCGAAGGAGGAACTCTCGTTTACAAGGACCTTCAAAGAAGAACCTTCGTGAAGAAGTCCCTAATGCAATCCTTCACCTTAAGTTTGACTACAGGTGACCTTCGCTCGACACATCATGGCTCATCATAAGGACCCTGGATCCTGGGGACATCCTCCGTAAGATGTCCTTCTCCTCCAACGGGCCTTCCACCTGAACACCCTGTAGTCATCGTTTGGCCATCACTTTCGCCCCACAACTACCTTTGTCTTCTGCAGCGCCCATGAACTCCGGCCAAACATCTCTTTCAAGCTAGTACCTCGCTGCAAGATCTGCAGCTCAAGTCATGAAGTGGCACTTGACTCTCCACTTCAAATCAAGATCCTTCGCGAATGAATCTTCGCAAGATGATCCTTCATCCGGAACATCGTGCTGTCCTTTGCCGAACGATCCGCAGATCTAATCAAGAAGTGGCATATGATCTGATATATCCGAAGGACCTTCCACTCACTCATTTGGACTCGAATGTACTGAAGTTTTCAAAACACGAAGTATTCACGTTTCAAGACACTCCTGAAAACAGCAGAGACATCCACGGCAAGACTTCCGTCAGACGTCTTGTTCATCAGCTGCACCTCACTGGCCATAGCTGCAGCTTCAAGCCATCACGCCTCGCTGCCTTGCTACGTTGCCACGTGTCGTCGCAAGAATTCATGGGCGCTAGCCGTTGCTGTCGCTATTCTGGCCTCTTGTCACCGACCATCTCAGGCTGCTGCCGACTCTCACCTATGCCCGCTCGTCCTTCGCTGCCTTCTGTCCCTCACAAATGGTTATTCGCAGCTCTGTCAATCACCGACCATGATTCGCAGCCCTACCAACCCGTCCATCACGACCTGTTGCACCTCGACGAGTTGTGTCCCAATTTTTCGGAGCGCCACACAACGCGACCGCTACTGAGTCATTCGTCGCCTGACATCACTGGCTGTGCTAGCCTTCATCCACTGAAGCCTGCTGCCCCTTGCCAATTTTCGTTGCAGCTCTTTCAGACTGGCGTCCTTCTCGACCTGCCTCACCTTACAGCCTGAATCAAAGCCTGTTGACTCTGCCTACTGTCCCTCGCTGGCTATCATCACCGCACCTTCGGACCTTCGCCCTTCGCTGTCTGCTGTCCCTTGCCGGCCATCATCCCAGCTCCCTTGGAGCTTCGTCCTTCACTGCCTGCCATCCCTCAGTGACCATCATGACTGCTCCTTCAGACTTTCGTCCTCCGCTACCTGCTGTCCCTCGCTGTCCATCACAGCACCATTGGACCTTTGTCCTTCGCTGTCTGCTGTCCCTTGCCAGCCATTAACCCAGCTCCTTCGGACCTTCAAACCTTCGCTGCCTGCTGTCCCTCGCTGGCCATCATCGCAGCCCCCTCGGAACTTTGTCTTTCGCTGTCTGCTGTCCTTCTTGAGCCAACATCGCGGCTCATTCGGACCTTCGTCGTTCGCTGTCTACTGTCCCTCGCCGACCATCATCGCAGCTACTTCGGACCTTCGTCCTTCGCTGTCTGCTGTCCCTCACCAGCCGCCATGGCAGCCCCTTCGGACCTTCGTCCTTTGCTGTCTGCTGTCCCTCGCCGCCCATCATTGCATCTCCTTCGTACCTTCGTCGCCTGTTGTCCCTCACTTGCATCGCAGCTCCTTCTGACCTTAGTCATTTTCTGTGTGTGTCCCTCGCAGGCCGTCATAACAGCTCTTTGGGACCTTCGTCCTTCACTGTCTGCTGTCCGTCGCTGTCCATCATTGCAGCTCTTTCGGACCTATGTCCTTTTCGGTTTACAGTCCTTCGCCAGCAAGAAGCACATCCTCACGCCTAAATTCTTCTCTGTCTGCTAACCCTCAACAACTTAGAACTCTGGTGGTCTTGCGTCCTCCTTGGCCTGCTGTCTCTCGTCCGCCAGAACCACAGCGTCATGCTTTCACCCTTCTCTGTCTGCTGAACCTCACAACCCCTCTTTGACAGCTCGGCGAACGTTCGTCCGTCACTGCCTGCTGTGCCATGGCGACCATCGTAGTAGCTCTTTCGGACCTTCATCGCTCTCTGCCTGCTGTCCTTCACCAGCCAAAGTTGCCCTTCAGCCTTTCCCTTTGCTTCCTTCTGTCCTTCACCGGTTATTTTAGCAACTCTACTAGCCTTCACCCTTCGCTGCCCGATGTCCCTCACCTGTCATTGTCTACTGCATCCCGAATGATGTCATTAACTCCAACTGTCTCAACTGTTTGACGCTATCCAGTCAAATTGAAATTACTATTTATCGTCCACCCACTGTTGTCTCTCCGTGTTTTCGTCACGAATTAATGACAACAATGAACGTACTGCTTATCGGACCGAAAGAAGCCTCTAGCTTTCACCCGACAGAAACCTCAAGCTTCGACCAACAGAAGCCGCAAGCTTCCACCGAAAGAAGCCTCAAGCTTCCTACCGAAGAAGCCCCAAGCTTTCAACCGAAAGATGCTCCTCCAAGCTTGCACCGAGGGCAATATGATATGCTTCTGAATCCATCTGTAGCTTCACCGCAAAACGTCTTCATCATGGCTCATGTCAACCCACTAGTACAAATTCATTGACAAAGACTATGAGTCTATGACATGGTCCCTTGTCAAACTGCACAACACGAATCTCCCCCACGAGGCCACTATCTCCTGTGACAAGCTCTCCTTCGACGGTTCCTAACGTCGTGATCTCACCACATCAACAACCGCGCTGAGTAGTGTCGCCTTTCATCAAGACGACACCCGCCACCAACACCGACACTCATCACTGACGCCAACGAACAACTCCTGTCACCGACAACCAACAGTACACCTGAAAGCAAGCTGAATGTCTGCTGATCCCCACCAACTTGGTCAACAACTCGTCCAGTCACTCGTCCTTCGCTACAGGCTATTTGAAAACTCTTCAAGACCAGCCTGCCATCGGAACCTCGTTGAGACCACCGCAGCTCCTCTGGACTGTCGTCGCTCACTCCGAGCCTTCACAGACTTTGTCAGCATCATTAATGGAACATGACAAGTCTTTGGACAACTCCATCTGAGGTTAATTGTCACAAACAGATGCACAGACCGGCTCCTTCATGCACTTTGATGCCAACTCCTTCAATACTACCACATCCCGCATCTCTGTGCAACCTGTGGTTTTCTACATCAACGACGCTGACAAAAACAAGGGTCACAGTTCAAGGATAAAACGCACTGTCAACTTTTTAGGTCCTCCACAGCCAAGTCTCCATTGCCGAAACCTGTCAAGTCGCATCCTGGCGAAGTCACTCCATCTTCACATGCCACTCATTCAACGACAAGACGCGAAACAGACGACACCATCTGGGACTTGTCACTATCAGAGGTGTCGTCTGACCCCCTTAAGCACTACCAACAGAAACGAGTTCCGTCCCGAAGACAGAAGCCTGAACCTTGTCTCGAACAACGGACCCACTGCCAACACAACCTTTAAGGAAAGGAATCCCTGTTTCTGTTGATAAAGTGCAAAGTTTGTATAACTGTTTGGGGGAGTAACTCGTCATATGATGCCCGCCACCGGCAATATTTCGTGCCGGCAATTAGAAATCCCAACTTTTCCGGCAGTCAAAATTGGTTTCTATTGCCTTATCGAAAATATATACTACCTGTACCCACCCTACCTCCCCTCTTGAGTCACCACCATGACATTTCAAGAGGAAAAAAGATGGCAACTTACCTGGGCCGAAAGCTTTTATAGGAGGGCTGCACGCATGCGTAGTTGGGTTGCGCAGCTGGCCGGATCTGGACCGAGAAAAAACCTTGAGAGAAAAGCATTACAGGAACTGAATGCCAAAAATTACAAGCAGTATTTATTTTCGATAAGACAATATAAACCAATTTTGACTGCCGGAAAAATTGGGCTTTTTATACTTGCAGATTGATTTTTAATACTTGTAATCGCACGCTTTTCATTTCGAATTCACTTATCTGGCTAATTTTTTGCTGAAAGCAACTTTTTCAAACCATTCTTTAAAGTAATCTAAAATGTGAGGCTTTTAAGCCCAAGTCCTAAAATATGTAACTAAAATGTTTCATAATTAATTATGTTTTAGTAATTTAAAGTGCGAAATACTTGAGACACGTAAAAAATGTGTGGGTTTGTGATTTGTGGAGAAGCGTATGCACGAAGGAAAGAGTTAAGAAATATATGCTGACAATTCAGCAGACCAAACAACATATGCTTCGGAAAGTACAGGATAATTACAAAATATTACAAAATGTAATTAAAAACAAACTAGAAAAGATATCGGAGTGTGGTTTATTTTGTTAAAAAGATACACTCAAATAGTTTTACGCTGCACAGTTGTCAAAGCAGTCTGACCAGCATGCACTGTGTGTGACGTCATATCCGCAAAATGGCGTCTATACAGCAAAAAGCTATGTGCTTCGTATGGTTCTCAGAGTTTCAATCCAGTATTAAAGTATAGAGAAAATTTTTTCCTATGGGGATACGTGAAGGACCTTGTTTTCAAAGCCAAAGTGAATGACACTGAAGAATTGGATGAGAAAATACCAATGCCGTTGGAATACCAATGACGTCGATGTCCTGTCACTCCCGCCATATTGCAAAACACATGTCGTGAGATTGAGTACCGTTTGGACATATTACGTGCAACTAACGGTGCCCACTTTGAACTGTACGGATGGCAAAACGAATTATTGGCCGTAAAACTATTTGAGTGTATCTTTTTAACAAAACAAACGCACTCTAATATCGTTTCTAGTTTGTTTTTAATTACATTTTGTAATGTGGTCATTCATTTGTGCTCACCCTGTATATTGTACGTTGTGACGAAATTTCTTGTCAGTCTTCAGAGAAAATCTGATTCACTTTGACCACTACACAAGATTAAACACTAAAACAGTAGATAAGTGTTACGTAATAAGACAACGACGATCGTAAATAGAGTAGTAGGAGCCTAAATTATTATACAAACTCCTAAAGCATAATACGAGATGAATAACCAACATGGTAAGATCGTTAGACGAATACAAGATCCCAAAACTGAATTCGGACAGTTATACGCGGCTAAAATTCGCAGCTAGCACTTCAGCTTTCTTAACTTGGTATGCAAGAAAATAATACTATTAAACTAATATTTTAACTTTTTCTGCTGACAGCTGATTTCTTTGTCCATTAGAAACACAGTCGCCATCGCTTACAAAGATCTCAAGAGATAGTGAAAAAGTTCCTTATAACCAAAAATTCTTTATATGTGGAAGAATAGCACTAATCTGCTAGAATGGTTGTTAAAAATCTATTCTTTAAAAGCAGTTAAAACAAAGAGTTCTTTATAACCGGTTGCAATTATGCTAATAATACTGAGCAATACTTGCAGTGATATGCAGTAAAGGTTTGTATGCCAGCGTGCAGGGAAGATTGTTTACCTGAAAAAATTTGGAAATAAAAGTAAAAATACAGATGTGATGTGTGGAAAATACCCGATGCTGATATTTATAGCAGTGAATTACTAAATGCTGTGGCAACCTAACTTACAATTCAGAATTCTCGCTCTTTTATTTTGCAGATCACAAATTGATGACTTAAAGAAAGAATTGGAGACTCAAGGTCGAAGTTATAAAAACCAGGTATGTAACAATGGGAATTTTATTTTGCCTTTGTTCATTCAGTACGTTAACTGGCCTTTTTAAGCACTGCTATAATAATTGAAACCATTCCATGCAGCATCGTACACAATTTTTAAAGAAAGAAAAACTCTATTAGACTTTGTTAGCGTTACTTGCCACTAGATGGCATGCCAAGCAAAATGAGCTACCCTCTTAATTTGTATGCTTTGCATGTTTCTAAGGAATTTCCCCAAAAGCAAACATGTGATCCTAAAATGTAATATGAAAAATAAAAGATCCTTCCCCCTCCTTCCTCCCACCATGGTTGACTCATTAGTTCGGACATTTTGGCAGAAGCTGTTTGGCGCTCAGTCTTTTTTGGCAGAAGTCGTTTGCTGGTAAGGTCTTGTTTGGTTGTTAGTTCCCCCCCCCCCCCCTTCCCCCGTGGGGTTGGGACATTGGCTTGTTGGTATCCGGCACACTGTACAGGGATACCACGAATAATGTTCTGTGACATTTAACACACATCGAAGGCGTACGCAGTATTAAGAGCATAGTGGAAAGTATCAAAGTGGCAATGGGTCTAGAAAGAGAATGAAACTGTCCACATGGAGAGGTCCTGAAGCGTTTATGTATTTATTAAGATACCCCTGAGTGCAGCTGGATTTCAGCTTGACCCTCCTCCTATTCGACAAAGTCGGCTAATTCTAAAGGGAAGCATTTTGCAGATAGTAAGAAACAGAATTCTAAATTCTAAAATATACTATTCTAACATATTTACCTTTATTAGAATCCGCCCAACTTCTCCACTCGCGCTGAACCTGGGAAGGGGTTCGTTCGAGCAAAGCGATAGTGGGGGAACAAGATGGCGGCTCAGGCTATGAAGGTAGCATGAACAGAGCCGTCTGGTGGGAAAGCCAAGCAAAGCTCGTTTTCATTTAAATATGTTTAAATTTGGACAGTTTGAGCGTACTTAAGTATTTTAGAATAGTAAAAACTAATTTTAGAATTTAAACTCCAAATTTTTAACTTTTGTTTTTAGATCGCGCAGCATGAAAGTAAAGCTCACGACAGTTGGGTACGTATGCACAGGTATTTATTGTAATTAGAGTATATCTTAATACCTTTTTTATTTATGCTTCATAAACATTGTTTTCCAGTTGGCTGCACGAGCTGCTGAGCGTAAGGCTGAAGAGGCCAGACAAGAAGCAGCATTACTTAGAAACAAGTAAGTTGTAGCATGTTTCTGCAACATTTCTTAAGATGAATTGTAGGTACGGGAGTACCGTCTGAACAGGAAAAATAAAAGCATGCATTAGAGTTACTACTTAACGAATAGAACTTTCTATGTGCCATGATAATATGATAATATCCATTACCTATTTTTTAGCATTCTCCTTCTGCTGTACAATCTACAGATAAAAGTTATATATTCGTCCGGCACTGTTACTCTCCGCACGCCTTCCGCTATATAAACTCAGACGAAGGTCAGTTCTTCATCTTTCCTTCTCTAGCTCTCGACCGGTTCGGTCATGTTTTCTGTGCGCTCTTCGTTAAATCCTTGCTTATTGGTCTCCCTATGCCTCGTGCCAAGGGTGCACCGTGGGACCCTCTGCCCCGTGCGGGCTCCTCATCATGTCCACCCATCATCATTTCTCATGACCCTCCCTCTCTATCATAACCCAAGGCTTCCTGCCCTCCTTTTATCG
The DNA here is from genome assembly GCA_023313725.1 of Lithobius niger. Lineage (NCBI taxonomy): Eukaryota > Metazoa > Arthropoda > Chilopoda > Lithobiomorpha > Lithobiidae > Lithobius > Lithobius niger. The sequence goes on along the minus strand of JAHWFP010068350.1, from coordinate 3,640 downwards.
GCCACCATCCCTTCGATCCCCTCCGTGGCTCGACGCGACAACCGCAAACCATTTTCTCAGCGTCAAGATTGCTACTCTCTTAGCCACGAGTGCTATTCAGGCTGCGCCCAATCCGGATCAGCCAGGTTTTCATAGCCGAATTTTTCTGTGCCCCAAGAAGACGGGCGACCGCCGTTTCATTTTCAGCCTGCATTATCAAAAACCCTCATTTTCAAATGTCAACCATCGACTCCATTCGACATTCACTCCTCCCAGTCGACTGGGCGGTCTCCATAGATCTCGCGGACACCTACCTCCACATCCCACTACACGCCTCAGTTCGACGCCTGTTCTGTTTCCTTTACGACGGTGTAATTTACGAATTCACCTTCCTGCCATTCGGACTAAATGCAGCTCCGAGAATTTTCACGCTTGTTCTAAAAGTGGTCTTAGCTTTCCTACATCAACACGAAGTACGGGCTGATGCCTACTTAGACGATTGGATCCTTCCTCATCAGGACCGCCACCAGTTGCTTGCAACAGAAACACCCCGTTACGTTTGCTACACCGACAGGACTTTGGAATCAACTTTCCAAAGTCCAACCTGAGTCCCTCTCAAAGTTTCGTATTTCTCGGGGTAGCTTTCGACCTTCGATGGGCAGCTGTCATGACTTCACCAGATAGAATCACTTCTCTCTTCCAAAATATCTGACGATTCTTTCGGTATTCCGAGTACACTCTGACCCAACTAAATTCACTCGTCGGGTCACTAGATTTCGTGGCTGTCCTCGTCCCATAATGGCAGGTGGATGGTCGGACCGGACCCTTCCGTCTTTTCCCTATCGACGAATGGCCTGCCCTGGCATCCGACACCAGACCCCAGCCACTTGCGACCGATTTTTCCCTTTCCATCCTGTTGCACTGGATGGACCTACATTTCCTCACTCAAACGGTTCTTCTGCACGAACCAGCACCCAATGTGCTTCTTTTCTCCGACGCTTCTCGCCACGGATGGGGAGTTCACAGTGGCAACCACATGGTGTCTGGGCGTTGGCCGACCGGTACATCTGACCATATTAATGTTCTCGAACTACGAGCAGTCTTTCTCGGTCTCCTCCACTTTCAGAACTACCTTTTCGGGAAAGTAGTATAAGTCCACATTGACAACACAACAGCGGTTGCCTACTTACGAAACGGCGGAGGAACGAGGTCCCGATCTCTGCGTCAAGTTACTTCCGACGTCTTCACTCTTTGCATTCATCTAAAGATGACCCTATTACCACTTCACATTTCGGGCAGCCCCAATGTAATAGCAGACTCCCTGTCCTGTCGGTCTCCTCCAACAAGCGAGTGGTCCCTCAAGACATCCATCTGCATGGCTCTGCCTCCTTGAAGGACGACCAGTCGACCATGTCTTTACCACGAGGCTCGATGCCAAACTTCCCCACTTTGTCAGTCTAGTTCCCGACAACCAAGCCTGGGCAGTAGACGCTCTAACGATGTACTGGAGCCACCTCTTCGGCTTCCTGTTTCCTCCTCCAAAGCTACTTCCTCAGGTGTTACGCAAGATCTCCCGGTCTCCAGGCCTGTTCATCCTGAATGCTCCCAACTGGCCATCGGCCGCCTGGTTTCCCCTCCTGCTCAGCCTCCTGGTCAACTCTCCCCGGATGTCCTGGATCTACTTTCCCGGCAGCACGGAACTGTCCTCCTCCAGAAACCTCAGACGCTCCAGCTACACGCATGGCTGCTATCGTCTGACTACTCGAGGCCTCCAAGGCAGTACGTTCGTCGCCCAACAAAATTTACGACAGCCACTGGAGACGATGGCCTCATTGGTGTTTGCCACAACAAGTCAATCCGATCAGTCCGTTTCTCGCCCACCTCCTTGACTTGCTGTCAGACCTATTTAAGGAAGGTCTACGTGGGTCCACCATCCTTGTCTATCGGTCAGCCCTGAATACAATCTTCCGAGCGGCCGAGCGTCCAGACCTCCTGGACAACTGCAGGATTTCCTAAATCCTTCGAACTGGAGCGAGCAGTTGTCCGCCTCTTTGGCTACCTGTTCCCTCCTCCAAAGCTACTCCCTCTGGTGTTACGCAAGATCTCCCGTTCTCCAGGCCTGTTCATCGTGATTGCTCCCAACTGGCCATCGGCCACCTGGTTTTCCCTCCTGCTCAGCCTCCTGGTCGACTCTCCCCGCCTGGTCGAGCGACCAGTAATCCGCCGTCTCTTCCTGGCGCGTTACCTTTTAATTGTTCTAAATGCCCTGCTAGACGCTCCGTACGAACCTCTTATCTTCTTGTCGCCTCAGTCATCTGACCCGCAAAACGGTTTCCCTGTGGCTCTAGCCGCATGTTTTCGTTGCAGCAAAGTACAGGCTCTCTCCGCAATTGCCACTTACTGCTTCTTCCGCAAGGTTTGCTCTGCAGTCACTCTTACCTCACATGCATCCTTCAGAGCCAAAACTCAGAGACCCTGCGACCGGTCCAATCCAATTAGCATCCTGGCGCTGTCTCCACTCACGGGCAATGAACCAGAAAGCTCTCTATGCTCGGTTCGAGCCATCCGTTATCACCTACAGTAGTCAAGGCCGCTTCGACGCGGCCGCTCACAACTCTTTATCCCCTTCGCCTCTCCGACTGGGGAGACTTCGGCACACATGGTTGCCATGTGGATCAAGACTGGTATAGGACACGCCTAAAAAGCCCTCGACATAAACTGTGTCGACCACAGCATTAGGGTCACCGCCACCGATTTCGACCTCGTGGGCACATTACAGCAATATTCCCATTACCGACATAACAGAAACAGCTTCGTGGAATTATCCGACTGTCGTCACGTCCCACTATCTACGAGATATGTCGGCCCAGGCAGATGGACTGTACCGCATTGGCCCATTCGTGGCCGCTTAGCGAGTACTTTAAAAACCCCTTAAGCGTCACGATCATCCACCGACATCCTCCGATCGGACGCGAAGACTTGTCTTTTTGGGGGCCGGCACACTGCCTTAGCGGGCTCCGTCATGTGGTGCCCACCGCCTTTGACAAGGTCAGCGGAACGCTAAAAAATAGGTAATGGTTATTTTCATGGCACATAGAAAGCCCAAAATACCAGGTATAGCTGGTTGATTTTGGTTTCTATTGTTTTTATGAAAATGTACTTTACCTATGTCCCACCCTCCTCCCCTCTGTGTCGCCACTGGGGCACTTAGAGGAATGAAAGATGAAGAACCGACCTTCGTCTGAGTTTATATAGCGGAGACCGCGCATGCACAGAGGGTAGCAGCGCCGGACGAACATGGAACTTTGATCTCTAGATTGTACAGCATAAGCGGAAGGAGAATGCTAAAAAGAGGTAATGTATATTTTCATAAAGGGAATAGAAACCAAAATCAACCAGCTGTGCCTGGTATTTTGGGCTTTTTATAGATTTGCTTGAAGAGTGATGATTATAGCATGATACAGCAAGCATGAATAAACTTGGTATTGCATAACTGCAGTGAATGTCTTCCCATGAATATTGCATCTCAAACTTGTAAGAGATTTGAAATAGGATATCTAGCGCGCACTTATTTCTGAGTTAACTAGTTGGAAAGAATATCTCGGTCTCTGTGTAATATGCATTCTTGGTGGCCATTCCAAACATAGCAACATGTAACTTA